>CAXIPT010000023.1:219843-315686 GCA_964030475.1 Tethya wilhelma
AGAGAGAGAGAGAGAGAGAGAGAGAGAGAGAGAGAGAGAGAGAGAGAGAGAGAGATGGGAGAAAACGGAAAACAGTTAACTTTGTTGATTTTACTATGTACACATATGCATGTACAGATATGAAACTCGTCATGCATTCGTACAAAACTATAGTATGTGTACATAGCCATGCCACATAATACAGCACCCACTGAAAGTGTGCATGATTATATTTTATGTGCTCCTTCAGTCTTTTAGCAAAAAGTATAGCATACCATGCAGATCTGGGGCCAGTCAAGGCCTATATACTTGTATCATGGAATATGAGATAATAAAAAGTATTATAATCTGCTATATCATATTATAGAAATGTGGCAATATACCTATATAATCTCATGTCCAAAAATTTGAACCATAAAAATATCCATACATGTTAATTATTATTTTGTTGTGTACCTTATCAGCTTGTGATTACCATCACTGTGCCATAGACAATTAGGTCCAGCTACTGAGTAGGTACGCCGCCTAATGTTAGTAATCCACCTTGTAATAACTCCTTCAGGATCAAGCCTCATCATTGAATCCCTTATTCTTGTCTGTTGGACTCTATGTCCAAGAGAGGCTAAATGTCCTTGCATCATACGATATCCCCAAAATGGATGCTGAGAAATAGCAACTGTAATGATACGATCCAGCTCAGTATCGGATAAAGTACTATATCGAGATCTGACAGACAGCCCATACACAGACATTCTTCGTCGAACAGTACTTAATGACACTTGCATCAGCATAGCCATTTGAGTAACAGAAAAATTATGTTCTAGGAAAAAAAGCAACATGGACCTAGATATATGCAAACTAGGTCTTCCCCTCTCTCCACTGTAAAATCTCAACGGTTGGCAGCCCCCACTGACCGACTCATCATTAATTCTATTAACCATAACTCTTAGAGATTCAACAACTTGCTGTGCGTAGAGCAAACTTTGTCTTGTTACAGTTGAGGGAGATCTTAGCAACATAGCAGCAAGTCCTCTTTGTAATCTTTCCGCCATGGCCAACATGGAGTCCAAAGCAAAGTAAGAAGGCCCATTGGCCAGTGTTCTTGTTACCTCTGTCAGTAAGGAAAAGGTAAGGTCCTGTAACGCTTCCATTTCTTCGGTTGGGTCGCCGGCGCCGCCAAGATTAGAAGTGATGAGTCACGTGCGCACAATGAGAGGTCAGCTGGCGCCCATATATGTGGCCCATGCATAGGCCATAACAAATGTACTAGATATTATAATTAGAGACCACGTGATGATACCCCCTGGGTAGGACTTGTGCGCATGCGCACACCACAATATAAAAGACGAGAAGAAAAGAGAGTCTGGAGCGAGAACCAGTGAAAACATTTTTGAAAAATGAGCAATATTTCGCCTTCAGTTAGTGAAGAAAATCTGCAGTCACAACTAAGAGAATGTTGCAGCACGCTGATGAGCATCGCTCGCAATATTGGCTGTACGACTACTACTAACCTAAGCGACCGAACTCGGGTGCTCCCTGGAGGTGGTGATATTGGTCGCCTGAGCTCCCTCTCCCAGGAGTCAGGCAAAGGCCTACATTTACTACTCAGTTGAGAAGCTCCGGATCGTCTTCACCACAGACAGGTATATATCAGTCTATAATATAATTTATCGTGTATAGTGTAGACGGTCTATATAGCTATTTTTGCTTTTTTAAAGAAAAATTTTGTCAGCGACCAAAAAAATAATAAAGCTAACCATAATATATAGTGGGCTTAGTTTGCTTTTTTGGAAAAAATGATGCATGTATGGTCCAGTGGTGTAGCCTCCAGTACGGTTGGTACGGTTTCAACCGTACCACTTTTGGTTGGACTTCAACTCTTATTATAATATTCAATGGCTAATTAATTGTTTGTCAGTGAGCAGTCAGTGTGGGTGAAACATTTCTGAATTCCATACACAGCCTAAGTAATAATAAGGTTCACAATTAATGCTTACAACTTACTACAGCCACAAGAATGAATCAAACATGTACCACTAACTTGACTAAGTATGTGAACACGTGACATGACTAGCTTATAAGTTAATTAACCAGTTAATTAACCGTACCACTGTAATTTTCAAGGCTACACCCCTGTGGTCTCAGTTTCTAGTATAGTGGGGATGAGTTTAGGGTTGTATGGTTGCTTTAATAGGCGGATTAAGCTGGACTGCTAGTCTTGCGTAGCCAGCCCCTCTCTAATATTCGCTGGACTGCATGGTGACCTGAATTTATATTTTGATTGTATAGCTGGAACTCTTGCAATCGATGAATTCAGAAGGCTCTTTAGGAGCTCAGGTGGTAGTACCCAGAGGCATGCAAGAAGAAGCCATCCATATAACAGACAAGCATCGAGCAGCAGCTGCAGAATGTGGGCACACAACTTCTATTGTCTTTCAGACAAAGATTCCATGACAGTTCCTGGTAATAAGGAGATGAAGAAAACGCTAACAGATGCTGGACTGGGAGAAAAGAGAATACAACTTCCAATGCAATCATCTTCAATACAACTACATGAGGCAATTGTCGATTCCTTCCCTAAACTGCAAAGTTGTGGGGGGTACACATTGTTGAAGTGCATACCCAACTCTAGAAACCTGCAGCGCATTGAGAATCCTAGTGGACACACTCCAGTAAGCCTGAAAGAGACAGTCGGCCAATCTAGAGTATACATCAGACCACTGCAGAGAAGCATCTCTTTGACTGTAGTTACAGCCACTGCCACTGCCTGCCAAGAGGCTGCGACTAAGGTAATTAGTGGTTAGCCTGTGATGGTTAGTCACGTATTGGTTTCCCTTGCAGTGGTGAGTGGACCAGGTGCATGTTGGGGTTGGTTTTTTTTTTTACCTGTGTGATGGTTTGTTTTTATGGAAACATTGTGGTGTATACTGCATGTAGTCTATACTATTACAATCATATATACATGGGTGTTAACATTGGATTGTGAATAATAATAAAGTTTTCCATGCATGCACACATTATTATTGTAGAATGAAGGCCCAACAGAGAGATGTTTTAGATACAGACAAGAGATGCCTCTATCTGTTCTCTCAGCTCACTTGGACTCTTGTACGGAGTCATTTAGTGATTCAGATGATTTTGAGCCTGTTGGTTTACCTCCAAATTTGAATCCTCGCCGTTCACTAACTATTCCAGAATCTGATATTGATGATGATGATGAAATTGTTCAACATCACGACCTGATCTCAGAGCCCTCTATTGTTGATGAACAACCCCCAGCCATCAGAGAATCAAATGATCATCATGAAGTAATTCTCATTCAAGATTCACCAGTTCGACCTTCTTATTCTGCACGTGCCAGCACATCTAGCAGAAATGATGAACCTGGTCCTTCGCGTCGTATGGGTGTCATTTCTGAATCGATTTCTTGTAATCTTGATCCACAAGTTCAACGTGTTGCCAGTTCTTCATGTCCTTCTGATCTGCAGTCTGCTCGTCCTTTAGCTGTGGATTCTGGCACATCAGATTCAAGTGATGAGCCAGCTTCGATGTCCCCACCTATTGAAAGGAACAAGTTAATGACTCTCAGGGAAATGTTTCCCAACTACACTGACCAGCAAGTGGATGTTGCACTGGAGTTGTGCTGTAACGATGCAGACATGGTATGCAGATTATTACTCAACTGTAATTTGGCAACTCTGCTTAAACTTATCAAAGCAAGAATGAGGAAGGAACCTAGATCAGTAAATATCGACCCCAACAATCTTTCGAATGATGCCCTGATGAAAATTTACAAAAATGAAAATGTCAAAATCAGTGTCCCATTAAGTGTGAACTACATTGGCCAACCTGCTATTGATGTGGGAGGTGTGCGGCGTCACTTCTTCGACGAATTGATCTATCAATTGGCAAACAATCCTCAGCTAGGATTGTTTGAGGGAAATTCTGAAGTTATGCTTCCTTCTTATAGCCATGATGCTATCATGACTGGCCATTTCCGAATGTTTGGCAAGATACTAGTACACAGTATACTCCAAGAAGGACCTAGTTTCCCTTGTTTCCCGAAACCAATTTATTGGTTTATTGTCTCTCAAAGTCTTGATGCTTGTATGATGTACATTTCTGTCAAGGATTTACCTGCCAGTGTACAAACTGTTGTTAAAGGTGCTATTGCACGGAAGCGGCAACTTTTTGAAAAAATGGCCCAAAAATCAATACTGAAATTTCATTGGTTGAAAATACGTCATTGGAATGCAATTTGCGCTCCTATTTTTGCGTTGACTCCAACGTACGCATAATTTTTCTTTGTGACCACATGGCAAGTTGCAGCTACCTGACATACTTATACGCTTAGACTTACCTCATCTAGCTTCTTTCTTCCCCGTTCCTTCTCTTGGTACGTTTCTACTGCTCATCATGTCTTGTAAGCGTTCAAATTCAAACTGCACGTGGTCGCACATTTTTATACACGCATATTGTTCTACGCACATTATGGCTTCACTACCCGGTGTAAATTACTACGCGTACAACTTCCATGCAATAGCACCTTTAAAAGGGTGAGTTGCTTTTTTTAGTATGACCTTACCATGCTTTATTTAATTCAATCTATTTGCAAGTTTGCAATAATATAATTATATTATAATAATTTTATAATTTTGAAAATTTTCAAATGCATACATTAGATCCTGGCTGCAGAATCAGACAGTGAGCTGCTAGACATGATTGCAGCAGATGAAGATGATGGGATGATATCAACTCTTATGCACAGTTGTGGGAGTAGAGCACTTCTTCGGGTAATACGGGTATGCCATAATGAACTTTGGACTTCCTAACTAATAAAACAATATAGAAATTTTCAATGAGTAATATTTTCGTGGAAAGGTGATTGCAAACCTTATTACGATTTTTTCCTTTTTTTTAAATTTTTTTTTATTGAGGATTGAGGAGCCCCGTCATGTATATTGCAATATGGTGCCAGATTTTTTGTGAGATAATTTTTCTGCTACTGTGCATTAAGTGGAATCTTTGTATTTTAATAGAAAGATCTTTACCTACCGTATAGCTAAAAAATTTTAAGAAGTATACTGTAGATTATAGTACTCTATGTATATCGTATATAGCTAGAAATTTTTGAGGATTAAAATTTTTGTGGAAAGCCGATTACCAAACTTTTCGCGATTTTATTTTGGAGGATTGAGCAGCCCAACCCATATATTGCAATACGAACAGCAAAATTTATACTCCTCCAAAGTTTCTAGCTATATGGTAATCAAATAAGTGGCCAAAAAGTATTAAAAGCACATAGCTATAATAATTATGTGTACCTTAAGTCCTTGATTGCAAATTCAACCATAATCATTGCGCATACTCATTGTATGTAGTAGTATTTTAATAATAATATTATTATACCTGCAGATGTCTACCAGATATACCATTGTGCAAAATATCATTTTGCATGAGACACTTATCAAGAGACAAATACAAACTCTGCAAATAGCTGAAGGGCTGGAGGAACTTGGATTTCTCCGCGTCTTGAGGGCATTTCCAACTGAGTTTGAGGAACTGTTCGTCAGAGTCAATGATGCAAGTAGTGTCCCTACAACGGACGCTCTGATTGAATTGCTGCACCCTCAGAGGGGGGTACCAAGTGTTATTGTTGAGTGGCTAAAAAATTTCATCAGAGGCCTTGATGAAGAAGGTAATTTGCTAGTTACAAAATAATTATAGCACATACACATTAATTTTGTATATATATATAGTGCCCTGCATGGATGTGTGCACTCTTATAATATTATGATGACTATGATATTCCACCCAATTTGTGGCTGCACATTTTGATATGCATGGACTGTTTTATACAATTAGCTGCAAACATTCAAATTGTGCCTTTGTAATTCAGATTTTGCACGATCATAATGTAATGGTAATGTTGCATTCATACATTTTGTGCATACACACACAGGAAGGAAAAGATTCCTTCAATTCTGTACTGGAACCAGCAATCTACCAGCAATTGGCTTCGAGCACAATAAAATATGTATACGAGTTGATCGTTACTCTTCTGGTGTTGTAGCTTCCACCTGCTTCAACATGTTGAGTTTCTCACTGGTTGAAGATGAAAGCCTATTTCAAGCAATGATGGATGCCACAGTACTAGTCGGCAATAACGGACCAGAATTTAACACTGTGTAACAATCAGTAATAGTAAACTGTTAAATGTTTGTAGTACTTATATTGACTGGTTAACTAGGTTGATGATAATAGAAGTGTTCAAGTTAGTTGTGTGACCGAGATCATACGAGGTATATGATAGTGGGAGGGATGCAAGTGCATGTGGTAAGGGCTAGGGGTTGTGATCAATGCCAGATGCACGTGATGGCCTATATGTGGCCATATGGCCACGTACGTCCACTCAATTAAAACGCCGTGGGGCGCCGGCGCCGGTATGTGGTTCACGTGATCATGCATGATATATATATATACGTACGGAAGCCGAGAGGGGCAATCCCGCCACGCGGCTTCGCCTCATTTCCGCCATGGCGATCGCCCTTTCGCCAAGGCGCCGCCAAAGCGATCGCTCTTCCGCCAAGGCGCCGCCAAAGCGATCGCACCCCCGCGAAGGCGATCGCTACCGCGGAAAGGGCGCGATCGCCAATGCGGAAACAAAAACTCGCCAGCGCGGTCGCCAAAATATATCTTTTTTGCGAGCTATTTAATAATACGCCTGGCTAGTAGATCTTCCACTACTTCCGGGTTTCAACCGTTTCAGACAGTTTCAGCTGACTCTGCAGGAAGTTGTAGTTGATTAAAAGACCACGTGGAGGTGCTAGGTCGCCTTGGTAAACCAACAGAGTAAACCAATGTGGTAAACTTTTGAAAGCCATGGCATTGCAGCCTCAGAGTGAAGTGTAAGTAAAATCCTAAATATGGGACCAAAGTGACTGATGTGGTAGGTCCAAGTGGTGGAAATTTTTGTGGGAAAGCTATAGAGTTAGGCTCTCAAATCAGTAAGTTGCTAAGTGAGTGATAATTTTAGTGTGTCTAAAAAAATCAACAGCAGGCAGGCACTTGTATAATACTTTTTGTATGAATATAAATATAGGTAATCCAAGTGAAGAAGTGCTGTTATCCGCTAAAAAAAATGTCAAATTCCTGTGTAAGTTGAATCCCAATAAACTCCTCTGATTGAATTGGTGCTATTTACAGTGCAAAATTATATCAAGATGCCAACAATGCACACTGCTTCAGAGCTAGCGGTGCTCAAATGGTATTGTGCTTCATTTAATTTAGTATTGTCAGGTAAGTTGTTCATAATATATATATTGGAGCTTAATTGCTATTCATTTTTAGTGGGTTTTTTTTGTTTTTTTTTTACTTGAAGATCTTTCCAGTGTTGAGAATAATCTATGGAAAACTGTATCTCCACAAGTACCACCTCAACCTGAACCATTAAGGCTTGTTGCCCCGAAAGAGTTGTGAACGTAGTAAAGGACACCGGTCTGAGTCGTCTACATGCCATCTTGAATGGAACGGTACTGATAAAAGGACAGATTGTATGCACCCTTTGGGCAGTATAGATCATTATAGCCTGTCTATAAAACTGTAGGAACCTTCCTGGAGACATGATGTGTATATAAATGGCCCCCCCAAGAAGCGAGGTAACCTTTTGTTGTGAGATGTGTATACTACGTGAGTGGTATCTACATTCATTGTATAATAGCTGATTTAATGTGGTCTTCGGTATCTATTTCTTGTCTTACTGGAGAACAAGTTGAAATGTTAATGAATGAATTGGTTAGTACTTTTTGTGATAAGACCAACCAGTTGTACGTGTCCAGACGGCAGTTGACGGTTTCTCAGGTTAGGCGGCTCACATTCAATATCTTATCAGAAATTTGAAGTCTTGGCTTCACTTTACAGATGTTTAATTACACTATGAATGTTCTCTACCCTGAAGCAGTGTGTGGTTTAGTTGCTTTTCATTGTGGTATATCTGATCTCAAGATTGTAAGTTTAACATGTCACTGAAAGTAGCACAGATGATTATTATACCATGCATTATTGTAAGTTATACGTAGTACTAAGATTTGTATCATTTTGTTTTTAAGGCTGAGCAGATGATGTACATGGTTGTTAAGAGAAGTGAATCAGATTCCGAAATGAGTGAAGATTCTCTGATTGTTGGGGATGGTGCGTGAGGCATAATCGTAATATATTAAAATTATGGTAATGGTCGTCACTTGAGCGCAGCATTGAGTCAGGCGTTTGACACGTGGCGAGTCAAAGTCTGAAAAATCAGGAGGAAGCAAAAATGAGTTAAGCTTCTGGAAAGAATTCTGGAAAAGTGAAAAAAGAGTTGCTCGATTTATCTTTACAGATGGGTGCCAAGATAAAAGAGTTAATCGACAAGAGTGACAGTAAGATTAGATACTTGTGTCCTGAGAAGCCATAGTGGTATTAGCGTTTATGTTTATGGCGCATGCATGACGTCATGAAACATTCAATTTTGTACTAGAGATTCCATAAACGTTTCAGCATGGTTCAGTCAAGACCATGTTGTAAATTAATCATCTGCTAGTTAGTAAAGTGCCACTAAAAAATGCACCACGGTTAGTATATATATATATGCTAGTCATATAAGTATTTGTGTCATTCCAGATTCAGAAGATAGCAGTATTTCCTCAAGAGTTTCTAGTATTAGGAAGCGTCAACGAGAAATTTTTGTTATTGATGACGATGATGAGGACGAGATTGATCTTGGTAAATCAATTCAGAAACGCAAGAAGAGGAACACTACTAAGATTAAAGAAACCAAAGATCAGGTTCTGGTATGTACTAAGTATAGTGCATGACTTCCTCCCTATATAAGCAATACTTATAAGTTTTTTCTTGACAATAGATTGGAATGTTTGTAGCAATACAAAAGAAAAATAAGGGCACATATCACAAGGATCCTAGTGTAGACTATCAAGAGATTCAAGCAAGGCGAAGCGATCCGTACAAGAGAGTGATTAATCGTGCAGTGAATGCGTTTGAAATCGTTGCCGAAGACTACAAGGAACTAAAGCTGTTTACAGCCAGTGGCTCCATTGTAAGGAACCAGCCAATAGACAACGAGCAATGGACCCTTGGAGGGTATTTGGCTATGAAAAAAAAAATCGCCAGATGTTGTCAAGCTTGGAGTTGGCTTTGTTCCTTGTTCTACGGTATAATTTTTATTTTTTACAATTTAGTTCTAGCATGATACTGCATACTGTGTATACTATTCAGTCCAGTTCCCAGCAGATTAATCCTGGTTCTGAACTGTCCTCCTACTATGGTAATCATTATTGATAGCATGTTGTATGCCTGTATAGCTGATTTTGGTTTTGTTTAGATATGAGTGGTGAATCATCTGCTTTTCAAGAGACCTCCAGAGAAGAAACTAATCCCAGTGTTGGTGCTGAGAGCAGCTACCCCCATACTACTTCACTTGAAGGTATGTGATAGCACTACTTTAAATTTAGTAGTTTATTTGTTCCATTGCGCATTAAATTTTAGTTACATACAAGAAAGGGGCTGAAGATGTTGAATATTCATACAAAGATATACTTGGCAATGACAATCTAGACCCTGAGTCTAAAGGATTTAGAGTCATCAGGATTGTGAAAGGTGGAACTTATTATGTGTACTTGATATTAATTCTAATTGCTGTTGATGATGTCACATTCTTTCCAATTAGATGGGAATGAAATTCTTCAAGCTACATCCCCAAGGGCAACAACATTTCATGTTGTACAACAGAAGGGCGGAAAGGGTATAATTGTTGAATGAGGGGTATTGTTTACTAATTATTGTTTCTTTTGTATCCCTTATATAATTATGTTATACAGATGATTTTGTCATAGAGTATCAATCTGATGAGACGGTTGTGGTTGATAGTTTCATCACTCCCTGTCCCTTGTTCTGTTTGGCATCAATTCACAATGCTCGGGTGGATTATGAGTGAGTTATGCTAGGACCCGGTAACACTTCCTTTCCGTCATCACCNAACCGTCACATTAACAATGAAGTCATATTTAACTGATTTCCCGCAAGTACGCACTTGTTTGTAGTTGTACTAAAAAATTCAATTTTTAAATGCGAGGTAAGTACTTTTGTGTACTATGACCTTTAGCACTATTGTTTAGCCAAAGCGTCTAAGCACTGAACTCGGAACTTCCTGCACAAATAGGTAAAGTAACTGTCCACTAATATACAAAGTTTGAGTTGCAACTCTTGAAGGGGTGTGGCTGTAGCAGTAGCTAAACGACTAAGAGGTCACAATTGATGTGATCATGATAGTGATGTTTACATTGACAATTTCTCTACAGCCTTAAGGTTTTGCTTGTAGTCATTTTGCCTACATTACATTATGCCTACCGGAAGTCAGAATATCAACTCGCCTACGTGCTTTCAAGTGAAGGCGCATTAAAAACTGTGATGCGTGTGCGAAAGCACAAAGACAAGCCCCTGGGCCTCAGGACTGTAAAATTAGAGTTTCTGCAGTATTCTTACACTGCAAGGGATTCGTGAAGAGAAGCCTTTTTTGACTGTCAAACCATGATCATCATGATCGTGATCACAGGGGGATAGAGCTAAGTTTTTGTCACAGTCCTCTTGTGTATAAGCTCAAAACTTGCTAGGTAGATCTAGGGATAATTAGGTTGTGCAGCAATGCCATTATTTTCAATATTTAGGCAACAAAGGCCTTAGACGAATGGTAAAATTCAATTTGCTGATAATACTCCTTCGTAGCGCACCTAGGCTAAGTTTTTTCACAGCCTTTCTAGATTAAAGCTTGAAGCTTGCAATGAGCCTGCAAAAATTTACCAAAAGCCTGATAGAAGCAAATTCTTGAGCTTTCTCTGTAACTTAAAGAGTGTAGCTACTTTGATAGGCGTTTTAGTATGAATCACACTATGCAACAAGAAGCCCTGCAACTTTGATCCGCAATTAACCTTGTGACTAGGCATTTTACTTAGACAAAATCTGGGCTGACGGATGGGTAAAACAAAAGGTAATACAGTATTACTAATGTACTAACTTTTTCCAAGGTTATAAATTTATAGCACAATAATGTTTGGTTATTAGCTCAGTTGAGTATTTAATGTAGCGGGTGGGCTGTAACTAGAGTAACTAGGCTATAAATGGCGGATAAAAATTAGCGCCCAATAGTAAATGCATGTATCTGTACCTATTCTAACAGTAGAAAATAGTCTAGCTACCCATTGAATCATAAGCTCTTAGCTTCTATCTCCCACAAATTTCATTATAAACTTATAATACACAATGTACACAACATTCATTAATTATTAGGCAGATAAACAGCTCTGCCATAGCCCAGCAATTCTGCAACACTGTAGGCCGTCTTCTGATGATCTTTAACAGATTTCTTTCTGCTAGAAGAGTTTAGTTCATGAAGAATTCAGTGTTTTTTGTTTTAAATTGAATATACATTATTATAATGAGATGCACAAGCAGCAGCTGCATTATGTACTTTACAGCGCTTCCGAGAGTTCCTGCCAGTCACTTGGAAAAAAGCGGAAACGACTACGTGGACAAAATTATGGAAGCCCAGAAGGGCAACTCCACCCCCGCTTTCCGCCCTCCGCTTTGGAGGAGCACACTTCCGCTTAAGCGGAAACGACTTCCGCTATGGAAGCCGAGAGGGGCAATCCCGCCACGCACACCCCCCTAACTCCCGCCATGGCGATCGCCATTCCGCCAACGCGCCGTCCCGTTTCCGCCATGGCGAGCACTCTTCCGCCAAAGCGATCGCCACACGGAAAAGACACGACCGCCAATGCGGAAAAGACTCAGAGATCAGTGTGTATGCAACATGATAATCTGTGTCTGCGAACTGTTTTAATAATGCATGTGACATGGTAAAGTATCGCTTGTACAAGACTGGTATACAGCATAGTATATAATTATCTATGTATACAGTAATATGGATCGAAGACAGCTAAATGGTTAGTTGAGTATGTTACTTTTGTTGTTGTGTTTAAGGCATGTTGTTAACTAAATTAGTTATACCGAAAGAGCTGTTTCTTTCGTGGAGACCATGTCATGTCATTTTGGCAATATTGAAGGAAATGTATGGGATAATTAAGAGGTACCAAAGTCATAATTCTTGGTGGGCATTATATAGATGTATGTTGAAGTATCACCGGCATACAGTTTAAAGTGGCAGAAATACCAATATTGCCAGTTTGAAGAAGTAATTCGCCTTTACAACATATTCGAGCAGTAATAAAGGTATTCTTCCTGCTACTGGTTTATTTTGTTTCCAATTTTACTAATTAGTGATCATCAGGTGGAATGTGCAGGTTCAAACAAGCTCTTGGGGTATCGTACTCTCTGGAAATTACTCAGATAAGTATGGGATGATAGTTAATTAGAATTTGAATCTCGCAAATAGTATATAAATGTGAAAATAGTAGCTGTGTCAGTGGCGTATCCAGCATGGTGCTCAGGGTGCTCGAGCACCCCTCTGGCTCAGAAAATAATGACGTCATTGCGCGTACAAGGAGCGCTGAAGACGAGCGCAGTTCAATGAATTATGCCTGAAATAAATAAAATATAAGCTGATAAGACTTTAAATTCACTTTCAAGAGTGAAATTTTACATAAGATCGGAGAAAAAGCCGAAAAAACTGCAGAACACAATGCCATCTCCAGTGCGATTGCATGAATAACTATTAATAATTTTGCTCACGTGATGCAAAAGTGGGCGCGGCTACCCCAAAATTCCCGAGCGCTTCACACCCGCATTATCAGCACCCCCATAACTGAAATCCTGGATACGCCACTGTGGGTTAATGTACAACTATAGGGATACTAGTACAAATGTTGACAAAGGAGTTGGATCCTATTGGTGTTGAAAACCATCGAAAAAGATGCTTATCTTGAAGAATATACCACAGCAAGGTACTAACATCCAGATATTGTAGAGTGATATATAGGAACTTATTATAAGTTTTTTTTTAGGGACCAAACGAGATTTGGTATATCGACAGGTATGATAAACTTTCTCTATATGGTATCACAATTCATGGCTGTATTGATGGGTATGTATAATGTATTGTATCCTTGTCTGTTTTT
Organism: Tethya wilhelma; assembly: GCA_964030475.1. NCBI lineage: Eukaryota > Metazoa > Porifera > Demospongiae > Tethyida > Tethyidae > Tethya > Tethya wilhelma. The sequence continues at coordinate 232,947 of CAXIPT010000023.1, forward strand.
AATCTTATAATTAATTTTTTTTTTAGATTTTCTCGGCGAATTAAATGGCTGGAGATTGCTCCTAGCAATAGTAATCCAAGAGGTATTTATTTCTAGGTACTTCCTAGAAGCAATTGAAGAGCTTGCAGGTTTGTATAATTAAAGAAGAGATGCACCATTATTATTATTCAATGTTAAAAACTTGGTAGGTTGTCCTATGGTGTTACAGTGTGACTATGGGTCAGAAAATTGCAATTTAGCAGCCATTCAGATAGCTTTACGTTATCATCATCCTGATGATAGAGCTAGAGAGAAGAGTTTCATCTACGGCCCATCAAAAGCAAATAATATTGTAAAAAAATTGATAACAATAATAATTATTATGAGTGCTAATACAAAAGAAATACTTCACACTAATAGAGAATTGAAGCCTGGTGGTCTCTCAATTAAGACGGTTGAAAACTCACTGGTGTATAAACATTCTCACTGGTGTATAAACATTTGTAAGGTAAGGTGTTGGTGCAGCTACTAGCTATTCAAAGTTTAATGCATACACCATAATAATAATAATTATTGTAGGAGTTGTGTGCGTCTGGTGTAACTCTAATGTACCATTCCACAAGTAAGTATTGTCTTCTGCTTGATAATTTTTAAAATAATCATGTGTAAACTATTGTTTAGGTGGTGTTTAGCTTATTGCTTTGTCCCTCAACTGAAGAAAGAATTGAACAAATTTGTAAAGCTGTGGAATTCCCACTATATGAGATCTAACCGCACAATTCAGTGGGCTGGAGGTGTTCTGAATGAAATGTTCTCAGTACCAGAACTGTATGGTGAGCATTTAGGTGACAATTTCCTCAAACTGTGCTGTGAGTACACACTTACTATCCACAGGTACGGGTAATTACCTTCAACATTTTGATGTTAGTATTTGGGAAAAGGCTTATCTCAATGAGTCAGAAGACAGTGCAGCATTCTATCCAGAATGGTTTCAATACTGGGCAGATTATGTTTTTCAGCTGTACCTTAACATTTCACAGTCCGAAATTGATTCTTTTGTGTGCAAAGACACCTTTTTGTTGTTGTCGACTCATACTCCTCCCAGACCTACAACCTAGCCTGTATGATGTATAACTAATCCACTGACTTATTATAAGTGTTAATAATAATTGTACATATCATCAATAATGTAATAATTTGATATAATATGGATTCAATTGCATGTGTACAATGGATATTGCACCAGTCAGTATATAATCAACTCATACACAATGACTAAATTCAAGTTGAGAAGAAACGACCAATGATACACAATGTTCACATAATATTCTTGAGGAAAAAAATGACTACGTACATTAAAGTTGTGAAGAAACTATATGAAATGAATAATGTTACTTGAGAAAAGTTGAAGGGTATTGAATATATAGCAATGTTACTTGGGAAAAGTTGAAGGGTATTGAATGGCAATGTATCAGTATACGAGTCACTTTGAATTCCAGAAATGCAATACCTAATTATAAATCAAGTAGAAATGGACTTAGGCTCATATGAAGCTTGTCACCTATAGTGTATAATAATTATGTTCAAAATATCACAATTATAAGGTGTTCAAAATAATCATTCAACATACCTTTCAACTTGACTTTGAAGATTATAGATTCGACTGAGTATATACCTGATGAAATCACACAGCTATACATTCCAGGCTTTCTTGCATATATCACAGGTGATGACGGAAAGGAAGTGTTACCGGGTCCTAGCATAACCCACTCATAATCCACCCAAGCATTGATAATTGATGCTAAACAGAACAAGTGACAGGGAGTGATGAAACTATATCAACCACAACCGTCTCATCAGATTGATACTCTATGACAAAATCATCTGTATAACATAATTATAAGGGATACAAAAGAAAAAATAATTAGTAAACAATACCCCTCATTCAACAATTATACCCTTTCCGCCCTTCTGTTGTACAACATGAAATGTTGTTGATGTAGCTTGAAGAATTTCATTTCCATCTAATTTGAAAGAATGTGACATCATTGCAATGACTGTGTTTGTCATTGTGTATGTACTTCCTGTTTGTGGTAAAGATTCATATCCTGTGTCATGACCTAAAAATAACCTATAAGTAGATGTGCACATTTTGTTACAGAGTTGTTACAGAGTCAAAGATATATCGTTTAAGTAATACTCAGTTGAACTGTATCTAGTTGGGTGGTTGCTAACTAGTACTAGTCTAATACAGAGAAGATATTACAATCATCAACAGCAATTAGAATTAATATTAATAGGTTCCACCTTTCACAATCGTGATGACTCTAAATCCTTTAGACTCAGAGTCTAGATTGTCATCACCAAGTATATCTTTGTATGAATATTCAATATCTTCAGCCCCTTTCTTGTATGTAACTAAAATTTAATGTGCAATGGAACAAATAAACTACTAAATTTAAAGTAGTGCTATCACATGCCTTCAAGTGAAGTAGTATGGGGGTAGCTGCTCTCAGCACCAACACTGGGATTAGTTTCTTCTCTGGAGGTCTCTTGCAAAGCAGATGATTCACCACTCATATCTAAATAAAACCAAATCAGCTATACAGGCATACAACAAGCTATCAATAATGATTACAATAGTAGGGTGACAGTTCAGAACCAGGATTAATCTGCCGGGAACTGGACTGAATAGTACCGTATAGCACAAAAATTTGGCGGATTTTAATATTGGCGGATTGGCGGTTTTGGTAAGGACCGCCAATATTAAATCCGCCAAACCGTCATTTTGCGCATGCACTTATATTGATATGCGAGCGCAAACGCCAAAATAAAATCCGCCAATCATGAAATTTTTGACAATCCGCCAAATTTTATTCCCGCCAATATTTTGTGCTATACGGTATACACAGTATGCAGTATCATGCTAGAACTAAATTGTAAAAAATAAAAATTATACCGTAGAACAAGGAACAAAGCCAACTCCAAGCTTGACAACATCTGGTGATTTTCATAGTCAAATACCCTCCAATGGTCCATTGCTCGTTGTCTATTTGCTGGTTCCTTACAATGGAGCCACTGGCTGTAAACAGCTTTAGTTCCTTGTAGTCTTCGGCAACGATTTCAAACGCATTCACTGCAAGACTAATCACTCTCTTGTACGGATCACTTCGCCTTGCTCGAATCTCTTGATAATCTACACTAGGATCCTTGTGATATGTGCCCTTATTTTTCTTTTGTATTGCTACAAACATTCCAATTTATTGTCAAGAAAAAACTTATCAGTATTGCTTATATAGGGAAGAAGTCATGCACTATACTTGCAGAGGTCATGAGCGTACTCATGGAGCTAGTATTGGCAAACAATGTATTTGAATTCAACAACAACTTTTACCTACAACTACAAGGCACTGCCATGGGGACCAAAATGGCCCCTGCCTATGCAAATCTATTTATGGGCACAATAGAATCAAAACTAATGTCCCTAACGGACAAAATCCTAATATGGAAACGATTCATTGACGATATCTTCCTAATCTGGACTGGCACTGAAGAAGAACTTAAACAGTTCTTGGCCAAAGCCAATAAAATTCATGAAACAATCAAATTCACCTATGAAATGAGTACAACAGAACTAATCTTCCTAGATCTCATCCTATACAAAGGTGAACAGTTCAGTAGAACCCATAAATTGGACTACAGAACACACATAAAGAAAACCAATAAACAGCTATATGTACACTCAAGTTCATACCATCCTAAAAGTACGAAAACAGCTATCCCAAAAGGAGAGGTAACAAGGTACAAACGTACCAACTCCGAACAATCTAACTTCAATAGAATGTGTGACAAACTGAGGGCCAAACTTGTGGACAGGGGATACCAAGCCCCATTAATTTCCTCAATTGTAAGATCCACTATTGAATCCTGGAAGAAACCTAAAATGCCCAGGAGACCACCAGACCTAGTCTGTAGCCTAACATTAACTGATGTAAGCCATGAAATAAGAAAAACACTAATAAAACACTGGCCCATCATAGCTTCAAACCCCCAAATGAAAGCTATCTTCCCTAAACCCCCGACGATAGCTCACAAGAAAAATAAATCCCTAAGAAACATCCTAGTTCATAGCAAATTACCAGCGAACAATGTCACTGACACCCAAGAACAGAGTGTAATGTACAGTCACCAACCTGAACCAAGGAGGAAATTCAATATCTTGGGTATCTTCAAACAGAATGTCCGCACTAAGAAATGCGGAGGCATCAACTGCCAATGCTGTCCTGCATTAAAAGGGGAACAATTTGTCATTAGCAACCATGACCAAACAAAACACCACATTAAATACAGTGGTGCCCCCATCTCATGCCTAACCAAAGATGTGGTGTATCTAATCCAGTGCACGAGATGCAACAAACAATATGTTGGTCAAACCACCAAAACACTAAGGTGGAGATTCGAACAACACATGTTTAATATCTTACACAGTGGTAACAATCACCCTCTCACCTGGCATTTCAAGCACAAAACTCAATACCCGGGTTGTCCTCCAGACTGTGGACCAGCCAATGTCTCAGTGATCCCCCTAGATCACCTAATAAGAGAATCACCATCACACAAGCTAGAAGACAAATTAAAATCAATAGAAACAAATTGGATATGCAAACTGGGTTCTTGCCGCCCCCACGGCATGAATATCATAGCAACCGACTCGCATGAGCGATCTACCTAAATCTTACTGTATTTCTAAGGATATAATCCTTAATACCTTAATTACATATGTACATATAACTTACTTCATGATTCACTGGTCTCCAGTATAAAATTTATTAAAATCTGTTAATCTCAACAATAGTCATGCTACCATCACGTGCACAATTGCAACAATGCAAGCGCACCAGCAGCCCCGCCCCTGAGCACGCTGCGCATAATAAAGTAAAATAAACCAAGTAGAGAACTAATCAAATACAAGAGACTTTAAACACAAAATACAACTATACAAAAACAAGTGTATACATCCCAAAGAAAATTATAAACAGTAAAACTTTATCTGACTTTAAAACAAAGTTCGAGCACTGCCTAAAGTTGTGACCTCAGGTTGGGAGATGATAATTTAGTAGCCCTGAACCAGATGTATTCTGGAACAGACTTACCCACCATCGGACACATGGTGCCTCCGGCCCCCACCTGGCAACTCGATCCTAATAAAGGACAAAGATAAAGAATACAATAATAAATTCTTGGATACTACGATACACACTATATAAGGCCCACCCAAACCCAAGCAATCTAACACCCCTCTACGCACAAAAATAATGCTACACAAAGCATGCACCCAGACCAAATACACATGAACATACGTTAACAAGTAGCCCTGAGCTACAGACCTAAAAAATTAGTAAACAGGAAGTCCCTAACCAGCACATATAAAAGGAGAATTTCAAACCAACAGAACTTATCTTCTCAGCCTTGATGGAAAAGTCAAATTCTGCAAGCTCCTCAAAGTCACTGGCCTCACAACTGTTCTGGCAAGGCACCCACAAGAAGAGAGAACCCATCAGTTCAAACCGCAACTCCGAATCGCTTCCACAAAGGAACCCAAGAGAACGACCATCTAATAAACGAAAAAGGGAAAGAATAGAGCAGACTCCCCCAGTGGACCGCGCACAGAGAACCGAACCTGTGCAAATAGAACACCCTATCAACACTGCAACCCCTCCATCACAATCTGCAAAGAGAGTAAAGGTCTGTACAAAACAAACTGTACACAGTTTATTGGGTAATTTAAATTTAAATAAGTGCAATAACTGCACGGCACCTGACGAGGCTTTATCTCAAACCACTAAAATAATCGCCATAATAGCCGAAACCGGCCCGGTAGTGCCAGGGCTACAATATAATTTACTAACCAATATCAAAACATTTCTAGCTGGACATATCAATATATAAATAGTAACTTACCAGTTTCTATACAGGTTGACATGAACAGGAACCAGGAACAGACACCCCCTCCGGTGACTTCAGAGGATCCGAATATAACTGTTATTGAATCCACCGGCCGAGAACCCTCACTGTCGAGTTCTTTTAAACTTCCGACTGTAAAGTCGAGGAAATCGGAGGGAGCAACAACCTCCACTCCCATAAAATCAGTGAGCTCTGCAACCTCAGCAGATAGCATCATCAATAAATGCTGTAAAGCGATTGGTGAACTCACAGGCAAAAGCCTACAGGCCTCCAATCAAATGGAGAGCCTGACAGAGTGCATTGCAAATGATACCATCCCAAGGTATCTACAACCCAAAATTCAATTTTTCACCACCAACAACTCAGACGAATTGGAAGAAAAGGTCAAGGCCTGCTACACCCCTGGGGGCCTAGCAGCAACCCAAATACTACTAGACCATGTGTCAGAACAGAGGAGGGAGGACACGCTTGACCTTTTGGTAATGAGGTCGCTAATTAGAAATTGCGGACTAGCATACAGGATGATTTTTGAAGATTTTAAGCATGATATTCAAACTCAACACCCTTGCTTTAGTTAGAGGTCACTCTGTTTTTTTCCATTTGGGCTCTCAGCAAGGAATAATGCAAGCATGCTAAAAAGTTAATTAATATTCCATTAGCATTCCATAGTCCTGTAGCGGGAAAACAAAGGCTCTGCAGATGAAAATAAAGAGAGACGTCCCCCCTAAATCAATAGTGCTAAGTTCAGAAAAAGCTTCAGAATACCTCAAAAACCATCCCTTTTGGAGATATAAGAAAACTAATCAGTGACCTCAATAGGCAAAGGTCAAGCGTGTCCTCCCTCCTCTGGTGTCAGAACAGATGCCTTTATTGGAGGAGAAAGCCAAACAAACTATCCACAATGCAGAGAAAGCATTGGAGGAGTTTCCAAACCATAAAGAACTCATCAAGAAACTAAAATGTGACACCCATAGAGCTGCCGAAGCAGCTGAAGAGAAATTTGAATCAAGAGGCGACTCTAAAAAGGTAAACAATACTAGCAATCTTAACTCATTTTTACCTAAACAAGTTCTCTCCCCAGGGAAGAGAGAAACAGAAACCCACAAAGAGAAAGAGAGGAAGACCGGTACCCTACTAAAAACAAGACCCAACAAAAGAACCAGGAACAAAATACATAAAATTAATAGACACAATAATTATATTGAAAAAAAGAAGTTTAATGATGAAATTGTAAATTTATCATCGCAAACGCTAAGTCTAAACGAAAGAAAAGTATTAACCAAGGGACTAACATTTGTCCCGAAACCTAAACATATAGATGAGAGAAAACTTCTCACCGAAATAAACACGTTCCAAGAAAAAATGATAAATAGATGGAAAGCCCACCAGATTCCCGAAGGAATGGAAAACAAAGTACACCAACGAAGGAGTACCTACTACACAGTAGCACCTAATAATTTCAAAACTGAAACAAATATCAACCTAAGGACAGCCGAATCTAACCTAAATAGGTTAAAACAAAACGGCCAACGTGAACCGATAACCACAGAAATTAGGGACCCAACTAAATCCCTAAGTACACTCAAACCAAAACACAAAAGAACACAATCACAACCAGTCCGCGGTGGCTGCATTTGGTCTTACTGTGAAAGTGTCAAACAAGAAGTGTTTGAACTCATCAAACCCAGACAGAACCATAAAGATAATCTTACCAAAGCAGAGCGAATCGCTCTAAACAAACTCAAAAATGACACCAGTCTGGTGATTAACAAAGCCGACAAAGGCTCCACAGTAGTTATAAGAGACACAAAAGACTACATTTGTGAGGGTGAAACACACCTCAGCGACAGCAAAACCTACCGCAAATTGACTCACAATGAGACAAACGAAAGAAGAAATAGTATTTTAAGAATCATCACAAGACTAAAAGAACAAGGCATTCTTAGAGGCCAATTCGCAGAATACTGCAAACCACCAACAAGCTACAGAACCAGTAGACTCTATTTCCTAAAAAAGATTCATAAATCTCCAATGGGCATCAGACCTATTGTCTCAAGCACCAACAGTATCACTGAAAATATCAGTCAGTTCATTGATCATTGGCTACAACCTTTGGTAAAAAAGTTACCATCCTACATAAAAGATACTACAGATTTCATCAAGATGATCAATACTCTAACAGTTCCTGACAACAGTATCTTGGTCAGTATCGATGTATCATCCCTCTATACCAATATCCCCCAAGGAGAAGGAATCCAAGCATGTACACAAGCTCTCCGGGAAAACATAGACCCAATGCAACCCGAACCATGTACATACCAGAACCTGATCTTTGGTTTCTTTAATCTTAATAGTGTTCCTCTGCTTGCGTTTCTGAATTAATTTACCAAGATCAATCTCGTCCTCATCATTGTCATCAATAACAAAAATTTCTCGTTGACGCTTCCTAATACTAGAAACTCTTGAGGATATACTGCTATCTTCTGGATCTGGAATGACACAAATACTTATATGACTAGCATATATATACTAACCATGGTGCACTTTTTCAGTGGCACTTTACTAACTAGTAGATGATTAATTTACAACATGATCTTGACTGAACCATGCTGAAACGGAATCTCTAGTACAAAATTGAAAGTTTGAATGTTTCATGACGTCATGCATGCGCCATAAACGTAAACGCTAACACCACTATGGCTTCCCAGGACACAAGTATCTAGTCTTACTGTCACTCTTGTCAACTAACTCTATTATCTTGGCACCCATCTGTAAAGATAAATCGAGCAACTCTTTCACTTTTCCAGAACTCTTTCCAGAAGCTGAACTCATTTTTGCTTCCTCCTGATTTTTCGGACTTTGACTCGCCACGTGTCAAACACCTGACTCAATGCTGCGCTCAAGTGACGACCATTACCATAATTTTAATAATAATAATTTAATGCCTCACGCACCATCCCCAACAATCAGAGAATCTTCACTCATTTCGGAATCTGATTCACTTCTCTTAACAACCATGTACATCATCTGCTCAGCCTTAAAAACAAAATGATACAAATCTTAGTACTATAACTTACAATGATGCATGGTATAATAATCATCCGCGCTACTTTCAGTGACATGTTAAACTTACAATCTTGAGATCAGATATACCAGCAACTAAACCACACACTGCTTCAGGGTAGAGAACATTCATAGTGTAATTAAACATCTGTAAAGGGAAGCCAAGACTTCAAATTTCTGATAAGATATTGCCAACTGTTGAATGTGAGCCGGCCTAACCTGAGAAAACGTCAACTGCCATCTGGACATGTACAACTGGTTGGTCTTATCACAAAAAGTACTAACCAATTCATTCATTAACCTTTCAACTTGTTCTCCAGTAAGACAAGAAATAGATACCAAAGACCACATTAAATCAGCTATGAATGTAGATACCACTCAGGTAGTATACACATCTCACAACAAAAGGTTACCTCGCTTCTTGGGGGGGGGGGGCATTTATATACACATCATGTCTCCAGGAAGGTTCCTACAGTTTTTTTAGACAGGCTATAATGATCTATACTGCCCAAAGGTTGTATACAATCTGTCCTTTTATCAGTACCGTTCCATTCAAGATGGCATGTAGACGACTCAGACCGGTGTCCTTTACTATGTTCACAACTCTTTCGGGGCTAAGTTTTTTCATGAATGCGAGTGCTCACTTTGTCTCTCTGCAAAACAAAGTTTTTGCTTGAATTGATAACCAACACTAGTATGCAAAGTTTTACCTGTCATCATCTTCATCCATTTTTCAGCACACTTAGAGCTTAATTAAGTACCGCTCACATGATGCCCAAGTGCATGCATTATTTTAGACAGGGTATTATTATTTGTAAAGCTGATGAACACAATATGTAGTTTTGGACTCTCTCCAGTCTCATGTTGATGACACCTATGTCATTTCTTAATGTTGTGATTAACTCTTCTTTTCTTTCTCTTATAAATTTGCTTCACTTTATGTAAATTGTGTCAGACTTTTGTTTGCATGTTGTTGACGACAATAATGCATGCATGCCAAGCTAATGACAGCTTAATTATTTATACCATGATGACAATACTTCATGTACTTCTTATTCAGGAACTGTTATGGTGTAAAGTGTACTGATCAGGCATTGTTCTGTAATTTGACACAAGGCAAAATGCTCAATTCACTTATTCAAAGTAAGATTATAATACTATGGAGTGTCAGTACTAATATTGTTATAGTAATTGTAAAGTGAGCGGGAAATTGAGAAATGCAAAATTCTTCCTGTATGGGCTGCATTTAACCGTGAATCTCCTTATTGAGAAAATATCAAAAAAGTCGAAAATATTTATCACCTTTTCAGTGCTTACTCCTTTCTTTTTTGCAGGTTTCCTCCTCTTTTTCTTAGGAGCCATCATATATCAACAATTATAAAGCTCTCTGAGGCTCGGACTGTCACTGTCTAGATATTGAGTCAAGTTTGGCAAGAAGATGCACACGTGGAGCTGGAACGAGCACATGCATGCGATACAATTGGTAATATTGAAATTCAGTTTTGATAATATTGAAATTCATTTAAATAGAGATAAAAGGCACTAATATTATTATGATGAGTTACAAATCATTGTGATGAAGCTCTAGAGGTTTTTATGTGTTGTTCATAGAGTTGTAACGGGGTAAAATTGTTAAACTTCGAAATAGAAACTTCCATGCCTTCTGGAAAGCTTCTTAAGAATGAATATATTGCTTTTCGCTTGCAATTTGACCCTTTTGTTCGTGTGCTTTTTCTAAAGTCTTTCTAAAGGTTTGAGAACTCAGGTATTCCATCCCATCCTTTCTCCATTTGTTCCACAAATTTAGTAAGTGACTTGGGAAAGGCATTAAAACTCTTAACAGTTTCTTCAGAAATGCAGGCCCCGGACTCGGAAGCGGGTTCTGGCTGGCACAGCAGCATTTGGGGTGAAAGGCTTGGCGGCAGTGACATCTGAGTGTTTGAATGGCTTTGGTCACAAATTAAACTTCTTGTTGATATTTCTTCCAGACTTTTTTTTCAGAGTAACATTTTCATTTTTAAGTCTTCAACTTGTAAAGAAAGTTGTACCTTTAATGCCTCATTTTCCACACGTAAAGACTGTATTTCTTGAACCAGTTCACTACTTACAACTGACTCTGGTTGAGGATCAGTGGAGGTTGCCATATCACTCAATGTCAATTGCATATCCTTTGCAACTGCTGAATCCACATTATAAACAATTTCACTCAATGATTTACAATTGTTCGGAACATATTTTTGCGCAAAGGAAGGACAGTATTACTTTCTCGAGAATCGTTTCTGAATATAAGAGTGGGAAAAAATGTAATGCATTTACACACTATTTATATTATGCAATGACAGACTGACTCTACAAAATCGTGATTGTATCTATATGGTTAGTGGTATACCAGGTTCAGCACTGTTACTTTGTTGCATCTTGGGATCATCAAATTGATGGTTTTCACCATCAGATTCTGTTTGGGATTCACCACAATCATTATGACCAACGTCTGAATCGATTATATATTGCATGCAAGGTACATGTGTGCATCAATTTAGAATACTAATAATGCCAGATTAATATAATTTACGACTTTCTTTACCAGAAATTCCTAAAAGTTAAATGATCTGCTTCCATTCTTCACAATGATCACTATCAGGTGCACGTGTATCTGAAATCAAGTATAAAATCTACAGTTCATTCTGAAATACATTAACATTCAAGTGCTTTAATGCTTGATCTATACAATGCAGAATTGTTAATAATAATAGCAAAAGGTTTGAATATAAAAAAGGTTTGTGTTGTACTGAACAAACCTTGGACTCCTTGATTTGGAGGATCTATATCACACAACGCACTAGCTAATTCATGACCTATATATATTATTTAGAAAATTGTTGTAATGAACGTGTTAGTATACTAACCAAGTGAATATCCTTCTCTTAGACATTCTTCTTGAATTTTTGCAAGCCTTTTGCATACTAAAGTCAACCTTTCACTCTCTAGATCTAAGCCATGATGTGCATAAAACTACAACAGTGGTGACAATAAACATACCTTCTTTATTAATAGCAAATTAACGAGATGATTCTGAGCTGATTCGTTCATTGGATAACCCAATAAGCCTTAATGGTTCAGGTTAAGGTGGTACTTGTGGAGATACAGTTTTCCATAGATTATTCTCAACACTGGAAAGATCTTCAAGTAAAAAAACACAAAAAAACACTAATAATGAATAGCAATTAAGCTCCAATATATATATTATGAACAACTTACCTGACAATACTAAATTAAATGAAGCACAATTCCATTTGAGCACCACTAGCTCTGAGGCTGTGTGCATTGTTGGCATCTTGATATAATTTTGCACTGTAAATAGTACCAATTCAATCAGAGGAGTTTATTGGGATTCAACTTACACAGGAATTTGACTTTTTTTTTTAGCGGATAACAGCACTTCTTCACTTGGATTACCTATATTTATGTTCATACAAAAAGTATTATACAAGTGCCTGCCTGCTTATGGGGTGCCATGTGTACCAAAATTAGTGAACTAAGTGGTATTTGTATATATTGAGGGGATATTTAAATACCAAGTGTTATATATCTAAATGCAAGGATGAATATATATATACCATTGGTGATAAATAAATACCACAATGGATATGTAAAAACCTAAGGAGATTTATAAATACCAGTAAAAGGGATATAAATACCAAAGGAGATATATAACTACTGTGATGGATAAATAAATATCAAAGAAGACATATAAATACTGTGATGGATAAATAAAATATCAAAGAAGATATATAAATACTGTGATTGATATATAAATACTAAAGGAGATATATAAATACTGTGATTGATATATAAATATCAAAGGAGATATATATAAATCACAAGGGAAATGTAAATACTAAAGGATATATATAAATATACTGTGAAAATATCAAAGGAGATATGTATATCACTAGGTATATATAAATAATGAAGGATGGATAATAAAATTAATATGGTGTGGGATCATATAAATACCCAAGGAGAAATATAAATACTGTGAATGTACTGTGAATTTAAGCCTGGAGATAGCCTGTATACATAAAACAAGCTAGGGATCACATGACTTGAATAGAGATCACATAATGGCATGCAGCCTGAGTCTTAGTCTCGTCCCCAGACTCCACCCATTCTCCAAGGAGAAAGAGAGTCTGGTACGCTACGTCCAATTTCTTGGTTCTGCTGAGTCAGCATCAGACAGATATATCATGTGACCGTGCATGGCTTTGTACTACGCGCATCACGTGGTAGTCCCTGAGCGTATATTCAGTATTTGTCATGAAAAGTTAGAAGATCTGCATACTTAGCTGCCATGTCATAGTCCTTTTGTTCGTGACAAATGCCACTAGTATGTCTGAGCTACACAATTATGGCACGGACAATCCAGAGAACTTGAAAGCGATACAAAATGACCTTGAATCAGAAATCAGTGCTGGCACTAAGCTGCAGAAGGAAATTCACCACAAGCGTAAAGTTAGTAAGCAAAAAAACTGGACTAAAGTCTTGCTAGACACTGTATGACAATCACGCGCACTTCTATTGAACATCATGTGACACCTTGAATTCTGCAATCTGATTGGCTTGCACGTTTTCATGAATGCTGACTCAGCAAGAACCAAAAATTTTAATGTAGCGTACTATACCCCTTTTTCCTCGCGCTTGTGCGAGGGTGGGGTCTGGGCACGAGACTACCTGAGTCTCAGCACAGTTAGCCAGTCTGTGTTCAACTTAACTATGGCGACAGGAGGCTCTACCACTCAGAGTACTGTTACTTTAAACGTTGCTACATTGGCCATTGCTGTAGCACTACAGTAAGCAAGTAGTCCACCTGGACAAACTGCTAGTACTCTAAATAGTCTACCCCGTGGTCAATCTTTCTCTAAAGCTGGTTCGACGTAAGTACAGTTATATACTCAATAACAGTCTCTAAATATGATTGTAATGACATGGCTGAATTTTGCACCTTAAAAAAACCTATACAGATCACGTACTGCCCAAAACATTCTACCTTCTTTCCTGAAAAGGAAACGCCCCCCTGAGAAGGCTGCTGACAGTGGGAAGAGGAAAGTAATTAAAACATGGGATAGGGACATTGTTTGCTTGCCTCCCTGTAAGCAACCATGTAGCAAAATATCTTATCCTTGTGGTAAGTATCAAGCGACTTTGGCACAACTTGGACTCATTGGAAAGATTAGACTATCATCTACAATGTCCGTTGAAGAAGTAGAGCAAGAAGTACGCTCTGTATTTCAGCAACCAATGGGTGGGAAGAATGATTTTCCATTTGTTTTCTTGCAACCAACTGGTTCTGGCTCGAGAACTTTGACTGTGCCAGCTGTTTCTTCTTCTTTCTCTTGGACACAACAGCAGGTTTCTAAACTTGGTGGCAGCAAGCCATATATATTCTTGCCAAAGAGTATCTAGTGTTACCTGAAGAGGTGGGTAACATAATTGTGTGTGTGTTGCTATAATCTTTTTAACTTTTTAAACTATATATAAGTAGATGACAGTGAAAGATCATCTGATGAAGAAATCAAAAGGAAAAGTGCTTTCATCTTCACTGTCCTCTGAAATGTCCACATTCTCTTCAGTATTGTTCTTCTCAGCTTCCTCTTTCTGCTCCTCCACAGTCAACATCACTGAATTACATAAGGCTAGGAATAGCCTATATATGCCTGCATGTGAACCTGATATTTATGCATCTATACCTTATTCATTGCAAACACTCATGAATTTTGCTAATAATATTATTTTATTGCATGTATGGTGTCAATAAAGATGACTGTCAACGTGCAGAAGTTATACCTGAGTCGAAGGATTGCCATGAGTTTACTACCTATAGCCGTGATGATACCTACAGGTAATATTTGCATGAACAATTATTGTTTTAGTCAACATCCAATTGTCTGTGATATGCTATTTTCATTTAATGATTTAGCCATTCCTGTGATCTCATTACATTTTCAATGATTTTTTTTTACTTGTGCACAATATTCTGCCTATACTATAGATAGAATGACTGTTAGAGAGTGTAATGAATCTGTCTGTGGGCTTACATGTATCACTGTTGTTTCCCTGTTGAGTCGGTCATGTTGCCCCACATGCATAAGAATTAGGAACTCTGCACACAATCTATAGTAGCCATTTCATCTTTTTTTTGTTGTTTTTTTTACGATTTAACCTTGCATTCTTGTGTCTCATTATACATTTCCATTGTACTGAGAATAATACTTTCCGATCCGTGCATGCATGCCTGGGTGTTGTTTGTATTTTTCCTCCTAAACAATATACATATAATTATCAGTGATCATTAATTTGCAGTTTTTATTCTGACTTAATTGATCTCACTGCTATGAGCAACTCTGATAAAGAATCGTCTGATAGTGATTTTGAGAATTCTTTGCCTACTCCGGCTATTAGTTTCATTCCTCTTGGTATAGCAATGCCATAGAGGTCATGCACGTGATACTGTGTGTATGTTTGCTGTTTACCCCATACTATATGCATGTGCATGGTATAGTAATATAAGAATGGCACCACATGGCATACAAAGAAAAACCACAATATGTAATATGCATTACCTACTATAACATCACTTCCAGTGCACTACACATGGACGTCCCAAAATACATGGCACGGTTAATTTTCACTATTTAGAGTGTTTTACTTTTGCAACTATATATATTTATAGTGACATGATCTCTGCATGACAACATGCATGTGTGTATATGCCAAATTGGAGTAGTCATATATAATATTATTATGAATTTTATACTATATAGGTCACCCAAGGTTGATGTAACAGTTGCAAAGCATGCACTGCTGCAGCACCAAGTTAAAGTGTTGCACGCTGATAGTGAAGAATACTTTCAGTATCTCTATGTACGAAGAAGTCATCTGATGACCGATATCTTCTGTTTCTTCTCAAAGTCTTCGGTCAAAGTGACGAAAATGTTGAAAGTTTCATTCATTGGTGAGTCATCAGTTGATTAAGGTGGGCCTCGAGAAGAGAATTCTTTCAGCTTGCCACTAAAGCGGCACTTTCATCATCTTCCTCGTTTACTGGTTGGCCTTCCAATGTTGTCCCGATTCACAATGTAGTCGCTTGGTCTACCAATCAGTACTATATCATCGGAAATTTGATTGCCACTTGCCTAGTACAAGGTGGACAGCCACCTACATGTTTTTCAGTTGCTGTCGCAGATTTTCTTGTGTATGACGAGATCAGAAGTGACCCTTGTATTGAAGATATACCAGACTATACACTTCGAAAGAAACTACAAAAAGGTTAGTAAAAACTTTTAAAAATAGCGTAAACTCACATAAAAATTAAGTATGCATGCATGACTACATGACATTGGTACACTGTATGTTTAATATTTTCATTCATGTATGCACTCATTCTTGTCATGAGTATGCATGTGCATATTGCAGGTACAAAGTATCGATGATGTTGAAAGTTCGTGGATAATAAGCTAGAGTTACGTTTCGATTGTTTTTACACTAAACCAACTTGTCATATATCAATATCTGATGTTGGCCTACTCATTAGAGCATTGTGGTTACACTATATTTTCTTTGTTCCTCATGCTTAATTGGAACAATTGAGGAAGGGTTTGCGTGAAACTCTTCAGCTTGAGATGTTTATCTGCGTCTACCCAGAAGAAATGCATAGTTTTCTTGTTGCAACAGATGCATACGATATCACGGCAGCCTTCCTTCTACAGTCATTCCATATTGATTATTCTCCCCAAGGTTCTAACAGGCGTACTCCTGAGGAAGCAGTTGGTGCATTTGACTGACTATGTGATGGACTCCTTAATAAGTTTTTAGAAATTTCAAATTGCAGGGTGTATAATAGTAGTTTAAGAATAATTTATATGTATGGTTTTATATTATTTTTTCAAGCTTTTTTGGGGCCATTTTATTAAGCCATGCTATTCTGTACACAATTCAAGGTAAACATGTAGTGAGTCACCATATTATACATAATTATGGGTGTTGATATTCTTCTCTGCATGGGGGTGAAAATTAAGTTCATTTTTTTGTGAATGTGAGCTGATAATTAAAATCTTGTGGGATGGCATTCCCAGTTATCGTATGTGCATAACAACAATATTATATCAATTCATATTATGTTTCATCTTTTTCATGCACTGACAGGTAAGGATTCTAAAGTTTCGTTGAGTGACATTCTTCATTTTTTTGCTGGTTCTACCAAAATTTCTGCAGCAGGTTTCAGTGGCACACCACAGATACTGATCTTTGTACACTTCCTAGGGCATCAACATGTGACTTCAGCATTACATTTCCACTGTCATGTGCAGAGATGCCATTTGACAAATTCAAGGCAATGTTTGATATGTGTATACTGGATTCATTTGGATTTGGAAACCCCTAACTAAACTTTCATTGGTCAAGATACTGTATAAGTTAGATTTGAGACACATGACATTGTTTGTTTTTCTGTCTTTTGTTGTTTTTTTTCTTTTTTTTGGACTGTTGATCTATGATAATGGTTGATAGTTGTCGTTTATGTATATGCAATCATACATTGATGTGCATGATCTGATTCATCATTGATTATTGTGCTTTTCATTTACTCTTAGACTATTAATATACAAGTAAAAAAAACATTGGAAATGTAATCAGACACAGGAATGGCTAAATCGTAAAAAGAACAGAAACAAGATGGAATGGCTGTTAGAGTGTGTAAGGAATTCATATGGGCTGCATTTAACAATCTTCTTATTGAGTCTCTCATTTTGCCCACAGGAAGAATTTCTTACACACTCTAACAGCCATTCCATCTTGTTTCTGTTCTTTTTACGATTTAGCTATTCCTGTGTCTCATTACATTTCCAATTCTTTTTTTACTTGTTTGTTCTCATTTTTCCATATTTCTACAAATTACATTTGAGTTGGTGTGTGTAGCTAGCTACTGAGCTAGTAGTCTGGCAAGTAGCCAGACTTCTAAGCTAGTGGGCTGCTGTGTATAAAGTTGTGTAGCCTGCTTCACTGAGTCAGTGATACTGAAGTGACATACATCTCAGTTATTTGGAGGCAGGAGCTGTATCATAAGATTTACTTGCCTTACTGTATGTTATGATAATCAAAGTCCTGATTCATCTCTTAAGAAGAGCAACCAGGTATCACAAAAATAGTTCCAGCGTATTTAATTCCAAATAACGCACACTTTTGTGTGTGGAAAGGGTCGTCAATTCGAATTTTCTAGAAGCTAATGAATTATGCATGAGTGTAGAAATTAAAGGCGGCCATATGGAGGAGGCGCTTTTCGTCTTGTATCTAGCTACTCAATGAGAGGTGCTAAAAACCGATGGCAAAAGCGACTGTACCGGAAGAAACCAAATTCGTTCGTTCAAGAATCAGTTTCTGAAAGTGGATAGTCTCTGAGAAAAGTTGAGCCAAGATAGAAAAAGAAGAAGAAGAAGAAGAAGAATAAGAAGAAGATGGAGAAAATTGGAGGTTTGGCATGTTTGTGTTTGTTACTTTAGCGATGTTTTTAGGCCATGTTTTTGGGCTCATTAGAAAGAGAAAGAGCTAAATAGTAGCTTTAAAAGCCTTTTAGTGCTAAGCGTTCAGTTTTTGCAGAGCTATTCGCGTAAATATTTGTATTGCGCTAATGGGCCATCCGTGCCATTCCTGTGTACCCAGTACTACCGTACTGGGAATATCATCACTGTATGATTCTGGAATTGAATATATATAAATATTATATGCATGCAAATTATGACTGTATTAAATTTCATAATTAATTTTCACAATAATCTTTCTAATTCACAATACATACATTACAATTTTGACTCAAGTGTTGACCTGCCAAAAGAATTACATTTGTATATAAGCTTATCCCATTGTCACTACTGTCTTGAAGAGGATTTATGATATTTAAGAGTAATTCCATTGAACTAGAGGGATTAAAGCGAACTTGAGGAACAGACACACGTTCTGTTTCAAGAATTTCCTGTCCTACAGGTGTAGTAGTTGATTGTGGAGAATTGACTGTATTTGTCTGAATACAGTCAATCCCTTCCAAATATAATTAATAAGGTGTTTTATTACTTTCACTGGAGAGTCCATGGTGATTCTAACTTTCTTTAAATTCACACAAGCATTTGTTAATACGCGGCAAAAAAATGTATAGTGTAAACAGTACATATCGACTTCATTAACAGGATCAAATAATTGATGCTGTTCTAGACTTCGGAATGTTTCTGCAAAAGTACTGGCCACACATCCATGCACATCACGCCAGAGTCTTTTAATACGTTCATTATAACAGAACTCCGGTAATCACAGATGATGTATTATTATGTGATATAACCATGTATCTCCATACATCCACATTTTTTCCACCATGGTCTGATCAAACGTGAAGTGGTAGACTGAAATCACTGACTCCCTGCTCAAAAAAGCCTAAGACAGTTTGAGCACGATTGTTGTTTGAACATTCTAGATATATTATTGTACAAGAAAATCCATCCACACAACCATGAATGACAAAACCCCACTTGATCAATTTGTGGTGCCCATCTAAATGCCAAACATAGTTTGGATATGGTACAGAGTAGATTCGCCTTTTGTACGACATGAAACAATATTATTGTGGTCAACACGGTGGAGGCTTCTCTAAGAGCTTTACGACTTACTCTTATTCCCATTCTAACTAGGTGACCTTAAATAAGAACTTCTCCATCGTCTGGATGGTTACGCTTAATAGAACTGATGATTTCATCAAGTTCACTGTTAGACATTGGTGTTTTATCATTAGGCGATACACCAGCTTCATCTAATTGACGGTACTAAGATATCCCTAATAGGCTAACTATCTTAGTCCACTTATAATTTAAAGAGCGGAGATCTAGAATATCATCAATAGTGATATCTTTTGTCGGCCTACCAATGGGGTTTGGCTCCAGCTCACTGTCAATGCATTGGTATAATTATCACATGCAGGCATTCAAAGGTAATTAGCTATAACAGTATATAAACAAATTATAGTTATTGTGGCAAAATCTTAGCTATATTACCTGAGAACTGGACCCGAAGCTAAATCTTGTCCTAAGACTAATGGTTTTAGGCCATGTTTTTGGGCTCATTAGAAAGAGAATGAGCTAAATAGTAACTTAAGAAGCCATTTAGTGCCAAGCACTCAGTTTTTGCAGAGTTATTTGCGTGAATATTTGTATTGCGCTAATGGGGTATCCATACCATTCCTGTACTACCGTACTGGGAATAAGGAGACAATAGTGCAAATGTATCAATACTAAAATCATGTGATAAACTAGAAGTGATCATGTGATGGCTCACATGCACTGATCTCAAACCATGTGCAATTGAGTACATCTTGAACATGGCAACAGGGGGCTCTACTACTCAGGATACAGTTAGTGTAAACATTGCTACATTAACTAATGCCATTGCTGCAGCTATGGCAATACAACAGGCAAGTGGACATGGTCCTTCTAGTTCATCGCTAAAGTACCAAACTAAAATATGCCAAACCTCCAATTTTTTCCATCTTCTTCTTCTTTTTCTTCTATCTTGGCAAGACTTTTCTCAAAGAGCGCTCACTTTCAGAAGCTGATTCTTGAATGAATATTCGTGATTTCTTTGTCTTCAGGTCCTTTTGGCATCGTTTTTTCATGTCTCTCATTGAGTCGCTAGATAGAAGGGCAAAAGCGCCTTCTCTGTATAGCCGCCATTCATTTCTACACTCATGTATAATTCATAAGCTACTTGAAACTGCAAAATGATGACCTTTTCCAGATAGACAAGTGTGCGTTATTTGGAATCAGAATATTCGTGGCCTCCTGCTTTACCTGAAGATTTCTGGTTGTGCTAAACTCTCTCTAACATTTCAGTCTTCAATGTTTATGAGGTGAATACTTAGTTACACTTATCACTATGAGAAGATGAGAAAAGAATCTAAGAAACAGCCCAGCCTCCTGAGGCTGATGGCATTTATTACATGCTGATAGTGTACAAGTAACTACCATATACATGCAAATTCAAATGTGATTCGAAGAATTATGAAAAAAAAGAGAACAAACAAGTAAAAAAATATATATATTGGAAATGTAATGAGACACAGGAATGGCCAAATCGTAAAGAGAAAGCAAACAAGATGGAATGGCTGTTTGAGTGTGTAAAGATTATTCCTATGGGCAACATTAGGGACTCAACATGTAAAAGAGTATACTACATGCACCCCACACAGGAACAATTTTACATATCCCTTGTGGTATTATCACCGATGGTATATGTATATTCATCCTTGTATTTAGATATATACCGCCTGGTATTTATATATCCCCAAAACATATACAAATACCACTAAATTTACTAGTTTTGGGACAAATGGCACCCCATACCCACATAGTTTACCTAACAACAACTTTACAACTGTTTTTCTAGGAAGCCACAAGTGGAGGCAGGGCTGCTTGCAAGTGCTATATCTGGAAAACTACTATGGCCGTGGAGTGGACAGAGATGCTATTGTTTGTAAATACCAGTATGTGAAGTGCACAGAGAAGCTGTTGTCAGTAGGTGGAGTGCACCAAGATGCTCCGAGATGCTCATGATGCAGGTGTTTGTAAATTCCAGTATGTGGAGTGCGCCAAGATGCTGGTGTTTGTAAATCTATGTGAATTTAGTAATTATTCCAGTGATTTTATTGTCAGATATTTAGTAAAAACCAATACATTTTTAATGACTATCTATTTTTCATATTTTGACACAAATGGCACCCCATATATCTAGGCCTTCCCAGGAAGTGCATATCAAAATTTGATGCGCATAGCTACATACTGGTATTTACAAACAACAGCATCTCTGTGCACTCCACATACTGGTATTTACAAATAACAGCATCTCTGTGCACTCTACATACTGGTATTTACAAATACCAGCATCTTAGTTTCCTCCACATACTGGTATTTACAAATAATAGTATCTTAGTTCATTCTAGTGAAGGCTATGGTCATCTTGAGTTCAAGGTTCAGCACGTAGTGCGCGACTTTTACAGTGGCACATCACGTGGGATGACAGTGTCGCTAGTGCATGCATGCAGTGATAAATTATGGACAAGATTGAGGTGAAATTGATTAAATGAGCTGTGTCTGGAGCCCTTTCATCTGCACTAGCACAGATGATCCCTTCTATGAGTGGTGCAACGAGTAGTACATCAAGTGGTGCGGCAAGCAGGACCAATGCGGTGGACAGTGATGATGACTTTGAAAAGCCTTCTCCTGTCAAAAGGTGACTTGTTAATTAAACATTCAAATATTAATTATTAAGCAAAAATTTACCATCAATCCAGAGCGCTTGACTTGGTATACTTAAATATCACAATGGTTCAGTTCTGAGTGTGAGCTAGGGCTGGTAGAAATAGCTGCTTGTTTACAGCTGCCCACGTGTAGGGCCAATTGCCGGCATGCCCTGTACAAACGGCAATGTTCAACAAAATATATGTACTTCCAGGGGTGTTATTGTAGACTGTATCTGTTACTAGATTATATGCCAGCTCCATGGAAGCTATGCTCATGAATTGAAATTATTTTGATAATATTCTGGAGCATTAATTGTGCTACTCTAAACATAGACTTAGCGCCCAAACCGCACCCATTGGCATCCCATGTATAGTGTGCATGCAAAATGAATATTATGGTCAGTCACTCTATCTGGATTTCCAAATAGATGTGGATGTATGTCTGCTTTTGTATGAATAACTAGTACTAATTGAGCCAAATACTCGTGAACATCCTATAAAGTTTCCGATAACCCGATCTATGGACAAGCTATTAAGTTAGTGGGGCTAACATTCTTTACTTCAGACTTGATTGCCAGAAGTGTATGTGGCATGTAGTCAATACTCTTTGAATTCAAATGTTTATTGATTTTGTTGCATTGTATCTGATATCTGCAGAAGATCAACTCAGTTTCCTTCAGCATTTTTGTCAAAGAAAGAAAAAACAAAAAAAACAGGCAAAGATTTTATTTATGACAGAGACCTCATTTGTATTCCAAAGGATTTAGTGTCAAAGTCTGGAAATATTTCAATCCCACGATCAAGGCATACAAGAGATTTACTCAGGCGTAATGGATTGATTGGAAAGATCCGTTTAAGTTCATCCATGTCGGAAACTCAGATCATGGATGAAATAAGAAGTGTCTTCAGAGGACCAATAGACTTTTCATTCAAGATCCTTCAACCATCTGGAGGGAACAGCAAAACTCTGTGTGCACCATAACTTAACGCTAGCTATAAGTGGAGTGCTAGTGGTATCTGTAGAAAGAACAGCAAGACACCAATTTACACAAGTACAAAAAACATTAGAAATGTAATGCAAACATAGCAATAGCCAAATCGTAAAAAATTGAGCAAACAAAATAGAAATGGTTGTCAGATTGAGCGAGTTCATTTCACTGTGTCACCTATGTTCATATCCCTACTGAGCTCAATGACATTGTAGACACAGGAATGAACTCACTCAATCTAACAATCATTTCTATCTTGTTTGCTCACTTTTTTACGATTTGGCTATTCCTATGTTTGCATTACATTTCTAATTTTTTTTGTGCTTGTTTGTTTCATTTTTTTCGAATAATTATTTATAATATCAGTTGAATTTAGTCATTAGCCTGCGCAGAGAACTCAATGCCAACACTGAACCTAGTCTTGCGGGCCAGACTACACTGACATGAACCCTACAGTGACTGAGTCATGCCTTTCAGATAACTGAAACTCTGAAATCAAGCTGAATGTGAATTATATGTGTGTCTTGTTAGCTACAGATAACTTCCCTACTGAAGAACTGAGCACAGAGGAGAAGAGTACTTGGGGCACTGCATGTTTGCAATAGATTCCAAATAACGTGCACTTGGATATGGAAAGGGTCGTTAAGCTAGCTTATGAATAATGAATGAGTTTAGAAATTAATGGCCGCCATATGGAGAAGGCGCTTTTCGCCTTGTATCTAGCGACTCAATGAGAGACACAAAAAACCAATGGCAAAAGCGATTGAACACAAAGAAACCAAGTTTGCTCGTTCAGGAATCAGCTTCTAAAAGTGAATGGTCTTTGAGATAATATTATGGCGTGAGAAGATAAAAGAAGAATAAGAAGAAGATGGAGAAAATTGGAGGTTTAGCATATTTTAGTTTGGTACTTAAGCGATGGTTTTACGCCATGTTTTTGGGCTCATTAGAGAGAGAAAGAGCTAAATAGTAGCTTGAGAGTTCCATTTTGTTTTGAATAATTATTTATAATACCAGTTGAATTTAGTCGTTAGCCTGCGCAGAGAACTTGCAATGCCAACACTGAACCTAGTCTCGCAGGCCAGACACTGAACTCTACCATGAGTACTGAGTCATGCCTTTCAGACAGCTGAAACTCTGAAATCCCAAGCTGAATGTGATTTATATCAATTATATGTGTGTCTTGTTAGCTACAGATAACTTCCCTATTGAAGAACTGAACCCAGAGGACGACAGAACTTGGGGCACTGCATGTTTGCAATAGATTCCAAATAACGTGCACTTTGAGATGGAAAGGGTCGTTAAGCTAGCTTATGAATAATGAATGAGTTTAGAAATTAATGGCTGCCATATGGAGAAGGGGCTTTTCGCCTTGTATCTAGCAACTCAATGAGAGATACAAAAAACTGATGGCAAAAGCAATTGAAGACAAAGAAACAAAGTTTGTTCGTTCAAGAATCAGCTTCAAAAAGAGAATGGTCTTTGAGATATGGCGTGAAAAGATAGAAGAAGAATAAGAAGATGGAGAAAATAGGAGGTTTGGCATATTTTAGTTTGGAAGGTTTAGGCCATATTTTTGGGCTCATTAGAGAGCTAAATAGTAGCTTGAGAAGCCTTTTAGTGTCAAGCGCTCCGTTTTTGCAGAGTTATTCGCGTGAATATTTGTATTGCGCTAATGGCCCATCCGTGCCATTCCTATGTACCCAGTACTACCGTACTGGGAATGATATCGAGGTATATATGTTCATTATGTGTATAGTGTACATTATTATAGCACAGGATTCACAAAGTACATAGCGCATACAATATTCACATTGTTAGCTTACTTTCCCTATTCCCAGTACGGTAGTACTGGGTACATAGGAATGGCACGGATTGCCTATTAGTGTAGTGCAAATATTCACGCGAATAACTCTGCAAAAACTGATGGCTTGATACTAAAAGGCTTATAATGCTATTATTTAGCTCATTCTCTTTCTAACAAGCCTAAAAACATGGCCTAAAATCATCGTTAAGGTACCAAACTTCTTCTTCTTCTTCTTTTTCTTCTCTATGTTATTTCAGCGTATCGAAGACTGTTCACTTTCAGAAGCTGATTCTTAAACGAACAAACTTGGTACATAGGAATGGCACGGATTGCCTATTAGTGTAGTGCAAATATTCACGCGAATAACTCTGCAAAAACTGATGGCTTGATACTAAAAGGCTTATAATGCTACTATTTAGCTCATTCTCTCTAAAAACATGGCCTAAAATCATCGTTAAGGTACCAAACTTCTTCTTTTTTTCTTCTCTATGTTATTTCAGCGTATCGAAGACTGTTCACTTTCAGAAGCTGATTCTTAAACGAACAAACTTGGTACAATTGTCTTCACGTGCTTTTGGTATCGTGTGCTCGAGTCTCCCATTGAATAGCTAGATACAAGGCGAAAAGGGCTTCTCTGTATGGCAGCCATTCAGTTCTACATTATGCATAAATTCATAAGCTACTTGAAAAGTCAAGTTGACGACCATTTTCCTGGTAGACAAGTGTGCGTTATTTGGAATTCAAAATTCACTGCCTGCCTGCTTTACCTGAAGATTTCTGGTTGTGCTGGACTCTTTAGGAGGTGAATAGACTACTATGTTATGTAGTATTCATTATAAGATGAGCAAAGGAATTAAATTTTTGTTGATACAGCTCAGCCTCCTGAGATCACTGATAGTAGATTAGCTATAATATCCATGCTGATAGTGTACAAGCAACTACCATATACACACAAACTCAAATGTGATTCGTAGAATTATGAAAAAATGAGAACAAACAAGTAAAAATAAACATTGGAAATGTAGGAATGGCCAAATCGTAAAAAGAAGGCAAACAAGATGGAATGGCTGGCAGAGTGTGTAAAGAATTATTCCTATGGGCAACATGAGGGACTCAACATGGAAAGAGAGTACTATACATGCAGCCCACACAGGAAGAATTCTGCACACACTCTGCCAGCCATTCCATCTTGTTTGCCTTCTTTGTACGATTTGGCCATTCCTATGTCTCATTACATTTCCAACATTTTTTTTTACTTGTAATTATATGTATTACCTGTCTTATCATATAAGTAAACAAGTAAAAAAAACATTGGAAATGTAATGAGACACAGGAATGGCTGCTAAATCGTGAAAAGAACGCAAACAAGATGGAATGGCTGTTAAAGTGTGTGCAGAATTCTTCCTGTATGGGTGCATTTAGCAATCTCCTTATTGAGTCTCTCATTTTGCCCACAGGAAGAATTCCTTACTCACTCTAACAGCCATTTCATCTTGTTTGCGTTCTTTTTACGATTTAGCAGCCATTCCTGTTTCTCACTACATTTCCAATGTTTTTTTACTTGTTTGTTCTCATTTTTCCATAATTTTACAAATCACATTTGAGTTGGTATGTGTAGCTAGCTACTGAGCTAGTAGTCTGGCAAGCCAGACTACTGAACGGCAGGCTGCTGAGTAAGTTGTGTAGTCTGCATGCTTGATACTGAAGTGAAACACATATCTCAGTCATTTGGAGGCAGGAGCTGTATCATAATTGCCTTTCAAAGTCCTGATTCATCTCTTAAGAAGAGCAAGAGCACCCAGGTATCACAAAATAGTTCTAGGCAACTTGCATTTAATTCCAAATAACGCACACTTTTGTGTGTGGAAAGGGTCATCAATTAGAAGCTAATGAATTATGCATGAGTGTAGAAATTAATGGCGGCCATATGGTGGAGCCGCTTTTCGGCTTGTATCTAGCTACTCAATGAAAGCCGCTAAAAACCGATGGCAAATGTGACTGTCCCGGAAGAAACCAAGTTCATTCGTTCAAGAATCAGCTTCTAAAAGTGAATAGTCTCTGAGAAAAGTTGAGCCAAGATAGAAATAGAGATAGAGGAAGAGGAAGAGGAAGAGGAAGAGGAAGAAGATTAGAGGTTTGGCATGTGTGTTAGTTACTTTAGCGATGGTTTTAGGCCATGTTTTTGGGCTCATTAGAAAGAGAAAGAGCTAAATAGTAGCTTAAGAAGCCTTTTAGTGCTAAGCGCTCAGTTTTTGCAGTTATTCACGTGAATAATTGTATTGTGCTAATGGGCCATCCGTAACATTCCTGTGTACCCAGTACTACCGTACTGGGAATATGTTAGGTAGCTATATTATGTATCAACATGCAGTCTATGTACAACATCAAGTACAATTGCATTCTTTATAGCTCTTACTCCCTTCTGATGAAAGTGATGAAGGCGGACCACAGTATAACTGAAAAGGCAAAGCTGTGAAATAATATTCCAGTGCATCGGTATATAAGAATAAATATGATTTGTGAAGAACTGCATGGGTATAGTATTGTTATTCATGTAGGAATATGAGCATAATTAATTGTCAGGTGAAGATAAGAAAGAAGTTGAGAAGAAAAAAAAAAGAAGAAGAAAAGAAAGAAGGACTGGAAGGAGAGTGAAAGGAGTGAAAATTGAAATTGACAATGCAGTTCATCAAGTTGTACTTCTGAATACAGCTTAGCAATGAGTACTGCATGGTAGCTATACAATGTCATGTTTGTTAACACTGACTTATACTTTGTTTGCTACTCTTGAAGAGGTAGAGAAATGCAATATGAATTAGCTCTTATTAGTGCTTACTTTGTGTGTATGTAAATTGTTTATGTATGTGAACTGCATGCATAATAGCTATGGTGCACTGTGCTTTAACTGCTCTGACTGTAAGCAACACAGATGGAATATATGTATAACTCAAGTCCTCTTTAAATGAGGAGGTCACGTATAAAAGGGGCGTGGCAAGACACAAATTCGCGACGTCAGAAAATGGCGTCGGAATTTTAACTTTTGCAAATTGGTAACTAAGCAAGGGATTTACTCGCACGGGTTTTTCTAATCCAAAAACAGCTGCACAAAGTTATAAATGACATAAAAGGCGGTACAAACGACAATTTGTGCTTGTTTCTCGTCGTAAACAATGGCTACTGCTGCTGCTGCAAGAAAGAAGCGTGTCAAGTTCACCATTGACGTGAGTTTCAAGAGCCAAAGCGAGAAGGACACTTTCTCCGCGAGGCTGGACACGGTTAGAAACCGTCTCACACCTAGAGATTCAACAACCTTGAGCTTTTTTCAGCTTTGTTTGACTTGGTTGAAGACAGTGTCCAG
The DNA here is from genome assembly GCA_964030475.1 of Tethya wilhelma. Classification (NCBI taxonomy): domain Eukaryota; kingdom Metazoa; phylum Porifera; class Demospongiae; order Tethyida; family Tethyidae; genus Tethya; species Tethya wilhelma. Next base: position 261,437 of record CAXIPT010000023.1, read on the forward strand.
CCAAGTCAAGACTGTGATTCCCAGCCATCAAGTGGCTCTTTCCTTCCCAACTCTGGTAAGTTTATACTTACTATGACTATGTAGCACAAACGTTTATTTTATTTTAATGGTAGGAGTGTATACAGCTGGTACAGAGGAGGGAAAGAATTAGGCTCTCTTTGTAGCCGAGGCTGGTTGCTTCAGAGACCTTTGTGCCAACCTGGCACAACCCTGCCCTTGTTCCGGCCACTGGAAGTTGCACTCCTAGAAACAAGTAAGATTATACCAACAGAGATAGGTATCATGGTCATAAGTATCATAGGTATGGTGGCTGTATTGTAGTGTGATGTCTTTCTTGATATTTATGTCTTGCGAGCACAATTTGAGTGTTCGCGATTCCCTCGGCACACTCGGACTTGGTCCAGTTCCCAAGTTTTTGGAGGACATTATCTTGTTAACCAAAAGTGAGCTGGAAATTTGCAAAAAAAAGAACACCACCACCCAGATTAATATTGGCTATAATTTTGTAGACTTGTTCACTCATTTACTGTTGCTGGTATGCTGCCAGCACAGTTTGTGAAGTTTGGGCAGCTGTCAGGTTTAGGACATTTGACCAATTAAAAATGGTATCAATAATTATAGTAATATATTTATATACCCCTGAATAATGTTGACATCATATCATTAGTATACAAACCTGGCCAGTACCTTGAGTGTGTCCTTGAGTGTGCTGAGGAATCAACGAGAGCAGTTATTAATAGTGTCAAGAGTAATGACGACTACTGGAGAGGAATGGAGGGGGAAAAAACAACTATAACATGTAATTTTTATAATGTAGTGGGTCGCTCGTCACGACTCCACATCCAACGCTTACCACTCTACAGTTGTCTGTCTCTCTCTTTTGGATTTATAGAAATAAGAAGGTTATTGGCATCTGCACCAAGTCCAGGACGGAGCATTCAATTGCCCAAACTCGTGAACTTGCTTGCACCCAGGAGTTGTTGCCACAAGTGATGTCAAGTGAGTCTGCATGTCCTATGTATAGTGAGTGTGGGTGCAAATGACAGTGAGTACATCCATTTTAGACTTGGATGTACGTGAAGTCGCCCATGACTACTCTACATCTGTCAGTGGTTACATCACTGACTCCCCTCAGCCTGGTCAATTCTTACGACACTTGGCATGGTATGTACACAGATGTGACTCAAAAAATACTTGGGTAACTAAACTGTTGTAAAAAAAAAGGGACGAAGAATGTTGCAAAGGCAATGAAGAAGATTGCTCAGGGTGCACAGAAATGGGAAGGGAAGAAGTGGTTCCATCAGCTGTCCGACAAGTGTATGTCATTGTATTATAGCTTTTTGTCTAGAATGACTCATGATTTTGTGTTTTGTTGTTTAGGCAAGAGTACCAAGATGCATCTCTACTGGGTGATGAAGAATTGTCTAAAAGTTGCGTAATGCAATTCTAAACATAGTGAAACACTATCAGGTATTGTAGTTATAGATTTAGCACTTTATGTGTGTCATTTGTGCATGTCTCTCGTCTCACATGGCATCCACACCAGCTGCCATTCTTCATCGTCCTGCAAGAAAGATGGATATGTCTCCAACAAGATCACCATCACAGATGCGAAGGCAGCTGAAGCATATCAGAAGATGTTGAAGTCCACTCTCATTTTCCGTAATGCCGAGTCTTTTTGTCGAGTAAGTTGGCTGTAATTGTTGCATTGAAATACCTATTTATCTTATTTCTTGCTGTTATAGTGTCGCGACACTTACTGGGTGGAATTGTTCAACCATTTGCTCCTAACCTACATACCGAAGCTTGTGCATTTTGGCACTACTACCTTCAGTATGAGGATGAATGTTTGACTGGGTAAGTTGTGATTTCACATGTAAACAAAACAGTAATTCTTTTGTAATTCTTGTGAAATAGAATGAGAACAGTCAGAGGCCATACACTAGTGAGCGAATGGTGCTGGACTTGAGAAGGCCTGATCGACAACACCAGTGAAAGTGAGAGTGAAGAAGACTTACAAGTTTGCCAATGCCATCTGGATGAAATATGTGTCTAAGTACTCAGGTTAGTAGTGGCAAGAATGATTTATTAGCATGAATTAATCGTAGTGGATATGGACAGACCAGATTAAAGAGGATTCAGGCCAATGTTGAACATATAGGTCAGTTGACTTAAACGAAGAGGATGACAGCGATGAGGAGTTCGATCTTGATTGAACTTCCATCGATGATGATGATGATGAATTTGATGAGGATGATGTAAGCATTTTGGATTATATTATTTTATGCCAAAATTTGTGTATGCCTTTCGATTATACGTGTAGGTGTAATCTCCCACATCATTGATAGTCATCCTCTTAATTGTGCTCTTGGCTTCTTCCCTAGCAAAGCTCCTTCCTGGCACCACTCTTCGCTGCCAAAATCTTCTTTCAACTGGCTTTTATAAAAGCCACCCCATTTACAAAAGATTTCACCTTCATTCATTTTACACACACGCACACATACACACACACACACACACACACACACACACACACACACACACACACACACCTTTTTTTTATGTAGACGATGATAAAAAGGGGTGATAGGATGATAGAGGATAAAGAATAGAGGTAAAATAAAATCTATTTTAAATTTTATATGAAGCATCATAATCTGACTGATAGTCCGTATAGGGCATTCCATCAGGATTTGGGTATCTATCATGAATATCCTGTTGATAAAGAAATTTAATTTTAGTGTTGTGTTCTGCATACTTTTGAGTTACACTTCAAACTTACTTTCAAAACACATGCAGGCATAATCTCTCTTGGGTTGTCTTCTCGTGTCCACTGTGCTTTCTCAGCTTGTAACTTGGATACAGGTCCTCCACCACGACTACGACCTCCTCTATCTGTTTCACTGCCTCGACCACGACCTCGACCTCGTCCTGGTACCCTACCATGTGCTGAAGAGCTTGCAGCTGACGGTACTGTGCATTAAACATTATTTTAAAAGTTTACTATAATAAATGTCTTTTTTTTTACCTTCCAGACGAAGCCGTTTCGTAGGAGGCTGTGAAACAGTTAGGTTAACACTTGACTCCTCACCCAAAGCCCGCAGCTTAGCTAAGAAGCTGGAAGATGGTGTTTCACCAGGGAAACTAACATGCATCTGTTGGATTATGTATAAATAAATAATATTGTTACTATAATAATATTGGTGGTGTAAAATGCTCTTGATGCAAGTACTCTAAGTAAGTGCTGGACAGCTGTCACCACTGCTCGACGTAGCCATGACCACAGGAAAAACTAAACTGTTTGTAGAGTTTAGACAAAAACATAGAGCAGCTGCGTTTAGAATTGTAACCATGACTACTGTGCACGTGTTTTGTGTAAGGTAAGTGTCGTTGTGTGTAGTTGTGACAAAAAGAAAGAAGGAGCTCTCTAAGCACCATGACGACAATTTTTTACGTCTGCGCAAAAGGTCAAAGGTGGTGTCCGGGGATTTTTCTATTTATACCCCGTACCCCGGAAACAAACTTCTGTTAAGTTTGTGGTTCAGCGATACTCATAAATCACAAGACTATAGCATTGCAACAGGAGTAAGTATTTTTTTGTTGTGTTTTGTGTTTAGATTGACATTACTTTATAATTTTTAAAGCAAGATCTAGTAGACAGACGCATAGAAGCCATCAAAGTCCCAGGCACGATCTCAAGAACACCAAGAAAAGTAGCTTATTTAGCACATTGGAAAGGTTATTGAGACATTGTATAGTCATAAGTTTCCCCTTTTGAGCTGCTTTGAAGTTTTTTATATATTTTATTTATTAATTATTATGGCATATATATATATATATGCAGGTTCAGAGCTTCGAATGAAAGATATCCTTAGTCTGCCTTACTTAAATCACCTATGTATGTTTGTGGCTGCACTTTACATCTTGTATTCGAATTACATCTCCAAAGCTGACCTGCAGAGAGCAGATATGCTCCTCAAAGAGTTCTACATCACATTCTCTCGTTTGTATGGTATGTGGACCAAATAGGTAACACTGTGTATGCATGTGAGGCTCAACAGCAGGACTATACACTTAGTTGTATCACAAGTATGTCATAATGCCCATTTTCACCAGGTTACATAATAGTGTCTGCATGATATGCATGCACATGATTTCTTTATGTATTTTCGTTTAGGTGAAAAACACACCACCATGAATGTACACCTTCTGTTGCATTTGGCATCCTGTGTGAAATATTGGGGCCCATTGTGGTGCTATTCATGCTTTCATTACGTAAGCATGAAAACGGAGATTATGAACCATTTCAGGGGGACAAGAAATATGTCAAGATAGGTATTCTGAAATAATGCATCCATGCATGCAGGCATAGATTATTATTATTTTTATTCTTTTCTGATTATAGATGGCATTCTCTTTTGTGGTACAAGTTCTTCTCACAGTCCTCAGTTAGCCACACTACTGTTTCAGAAACCAGACCCCAGAAATAGAAAAGGTGTGTGTGTGTGTGTGTGTGTGTGTGTGATCTATTCAACAATGCTACTGTAGATCTTTCACATTTGCTGCCTTGCATGAAGCTTTCATGTACTTTATTATTATACGTCACAGTCAAAGTTGGCTGAAGCTTGTATGTGGTGGGAAGAGTGGACTGTGTCAAGTTAATTGACACTCCTGACCAGGTCCTAGACTGTTTTAATGGAGAGCACATCTATACTTTTTATAGAATTAGTTTGTCACACCACTAGTGAACACTATATTAGAACAAAAAAAGAAATAGTCACACAATCATTTACAACAGCCACTCACGAGAAGGTGCTTCCTTTGGTTCAATAATGCAATACTTTTATGCTAAGCAGTGTGGTACTGTAAGAGTCATAGCTTTTGTAAAGAGGTTTCAGAGAGGCTCTGCGATTTCTGATAGTATACTAATTTTTCGGGTTAAACACGGTGAAAATTATGATGTTATTGATTTGTCTTGTGGAAGTGTATGTTTAGAAAAATGTATGTATGTAAGAACAGAAGATGTTGAGTATGTGTGTTAATTTCCTTGTAAGTTTCTGGGTGATTAACTTGTTGAAATAATATTATTTTGTGTACTATACAGACTTGTGTTTACTTACTGAATAATTGTTTAAATTCTCATTGTCACAAATTGTACAACTATTATACATTATTAATTTCATGATACTGTTCGTAATACAAAGTTCACTCATCCTGGCCAAGGTCGTTGGTATCCTGTTTAATTGAACTTGGACAGTACTGCCTACAGCGTACATTTATCTTTTCACTTTTAATCTTTTTCCAACGTTTGCTTTCACTAGGAGAATATAGCTTGAGTTTTCCATCTTCGTCAAACCGGGCTGCAAGGTGAACTGATTTGTGAAGGTTCATGCAGCATAGGGATTTAGAACAATAACTCAAAACCTCAGATAGCATGTAGTCTCTTCGGATCAAGCCTCTTAATTTCACTTCTGCGAGGATTTGTAGCACAACCCAGAGCCATTTCTTCACATGTGAACAGCAGTTCAGTCAGCACTTGACTGAGTTCTTCAGGTTGTCTACATTTGCAAGCTCACTCTTCTTCACATGTTCCACAAAGACACCCAGTTTATCATCTTTTTCTTTACCAAACCAACAGCCCGTATCTGAGATGCCTGTGGCCAAAGATATTGCAAGGTGTATAACGTTAAGACTGTATTGCAAATAAAGCACAAATATAAAATGACACAGGGAATTAAGGAACACACAAGTGCTTTGTGAGGCAAGCACAGGGTGCAAGTAATGTATTTAGACAATTGCAAGACCGTGTACTGGAACACAGTCACAGTCATGGTAATTACCTGGAATTTGGAATTGTGACTCTGCAGAATCTCTTTCTCTTTGATAACCTAACAAAATAGTTAATATAGGTCAATGACAATACAGCCATGGCAATGTAAATGTTGCCACTCTACCTTTTACGCTTCTTTGAGATAGACACACCCATTGACAACTCGCGCTTAACTTGTTCTACATCATAGCTGAGTTGGTTAAAATCTTTCCTGAGGTCAACTAGCATCCTCATTACATCAATCTATATATAACTGTTTGTACATTGCATCATAACAAAATCAACGATCAAAACAGATCAGTATACATCAACATACATCACATTGTAGCTGACTCTGGAAATGTCCGATGCAGGGGTAGGAGATCTGTTATAGTCCCATTAGCCATAACCAGAATATGATGCTCCACCAGAATATGAAGGGTCACGACAGTTTGTACATTGCATCATAACAAAATCAATGATCAAAACAGATCAGTATACATTAACATACATCAACATTGTACCAGACTCTGGAAATGTTGGATGCAGGGGTACGAGATCTGTTATAGTCCCATGAGCCATAACCAGAATATGATGCTCCACCAGAATACGAAGGGTCACGACTAGTATATAAGCCAGTTCCAGCTATTGGTTGCAGGACAGGATTTTTCGGACTCGGATGAGGAAAACGAACAGGATCAGAGAAAGATTTTTGTAAGGAAGGGGTGGAGTTTCTTGATACCTAATTGGAGGGTATAGCAGGTCTTTGTATCCAAATGAAGACTCCAATGGTGAGTTATCTGGATTGTCTTCAAGTGGGCTGACAGGAGGATCTCCTGGTCAGTATCAACCTAGTTACAAAAAATGTTATTATAATAAATAAAAAATAACACTTTTCTTTTTTTACCTTTGACAAAATGTCTTCACTACTTTCCATTAGAGTGTGTTTACCACTCTCTTCTGCCATCTTTTGCTGCGCAAGCACTTCCTTGTGAACACTCTATGCATGATATTCAATGATAAACATATTTAGCTCTTGAAAATTACCTCTGCTTTGGGATTGCTTTTCTTTGTTCTAGCTTTGGAGCTCTTTGGCACTTTTTTTGGTGAGGCTTTTTTAGTTGGTTTCGATTCTGTACATTAATATACATGTATATTATATATATATTGCAAGCGAGTGAGTGTTTGTGCACGTGTGTGTGACTGTGTGTGTGACTGTGTGTGCACGTGTGTGTGTGTGCATGAGTGTGTGACTGTGTGTGTGTGTGTGTATGTGTGTGTGTGTATGTGTGTGTGTGTGTGTGTGTGTGCATATGTGTGTGTGTATGTAGCATAATTTAAACCTACTAGATTTCTTCGGAGATTTGGAATGAGCCTTTTTGGTGGAGGGGGGGAACTTTTCAGTAGTAGATTCTGTGGCAGCTAAATAAGTATATTGGTGTGTATGTTTGAGTTAATAATAATAATAATAATACATGATTTACTGAGTATTCAATATTCCACAAACCATTTTTTAGATCCAACTTGACTGTTTCATCTAACACCACACTCTGTTTGTCCGATTCATGATCAGTTTCTATATAATACATAATATACAGATCAATGGCAATAGCAGTCAAAAAAGAGGGTCAATTAAGGTTATCTATAATGTCAAATCAAAAGACCTGAACAGAGTAATGGTTATCACTAAACCATAGTATTTAATTACTAGATTTGTAGCGATTCTTAAGCACAAAGCAGTATAATGTCTATTTTCTGGAATGCTGTTTGAAGAACTACATACTTACCATCGGAGTCATCATCACAGTATCGTTTTGCCTCCTTTTCCATTTCAGCTTTAGTGCCTACATTATGGAGAAGGCTAATTATTATAATATTATGTAGGACTATGCATTTTATTATTTAGCTAAAGCAACAGTAATCCCAGCATACTTGGAGGACTTATCCTTTATTTCCACCATATCGCCACAACATACTGATTCTGATGGGTTGACGATCTTTTGTAACGGAACAATACTATGGGATTCATCTAGTTCGTACTCCACCAAAAGATGAATATCTAAAATAATGGTGAAAGAAAAGCCTGATACCCAAAGTTATACATGATCATGAAGCATCATTTAATATCATACCAGCTTGTTGTTGTTCAAGTTTCCTTTTCTGCCTTTGCGTTGGCCTAGAGCTCACATAAGCCATCATGCATTTATTGTAGCACTCAACTGGCGGACAAACAGGACGCGCGTCAGGTCTTTGGGAGTTTGCCACTGTCGACGATTGTGGATGAGGTGGTAGAGTAGATGTGCCTTCTCTGAAAGGTAACTGACCAGCTACAGTCTGGAAATACTGATGTACAAGTTTGATACGTTTTCTTGATTCTCTCACTTGGTTTCAACTGTGACCACGTGGTTGTGGTTATTACGCCACACCTATAACCCCCGCCTCTTTGACCAGAGGCGGGGTCTGGCTTCAAGGCTTCGAAAATGAAGGTGCCTGAGTCAGTCTGAACATTACTACTCGATAGTGTTGATAGCCAGCTACAAAAACTTGAAGACTTTGTTTTAAAGTTTGTTCACAGACTGTATTATCTGTTGAAGCCCCTGGTTGTAGTGTCAGTAGAGTGAGTCAGTGATGCCCCCCCCGCGGATGACCCTTCTGACACTGCGGATCCACTTGTCCAGTGCTCGCTGCACGATACCACTGACCTAGGAAAGGAACCTATTCATATGGTAAGTTCATGAACATTACATTTACTTGAGCAGTATTTGCAATATGTTATTTGCTGATCAGCTCTCGACTCGGCTCTGGCGCCTCCAGACACTGATTCTACGAAATTTTGCGAATCTTCCCGAATTTTTGCGAATCTGCGATAAATCCGCGAAGAGCTCACGAAATAGTGTGCAATATTTTTAACTGGTAACCATGTTTGGGAGGATGCACTACGCTACTTCAAACGAGGGATTCCTACTTCACATCATCTGCGTGTTATTTTTCTCAATGAGCCTGCTGTGAATGCTGGTGGCCCTTTGAGGGAATTTTTCTCAATTCTTGTGTGGGAAATTTCACAAAATCACTCTCTTTTTTGTGGACCCAAGTCTTCTCGCTTACCATGCCACAATATGGTTGAGCTTTCCAAGAAGATATACCAACATGTTGGAGCTATGCTGGCTGCTTCTATTATTCATGGTGGACCTGGGCCAACCTTTTTCTCACATGCTGCATTTGACTACCTTATTCATGGCATTGAACATGTGAAGGTGACAGTGAAAGATGTACCTGATCTTGAAATCCAAGAGAAGCTGAGAAAGGTGTGTCTCATTATGTACACTATAATTGCTGTAAAATCGGGAATTTTTCACTGCTAAAATTTTTTTGCCTGCTAATTATTTATTTCGACCAATTCGATCAGCATTAATTGCCATATATTTACGTTTAATTTTCACCACTAATGATAATGAAAACTTTCCCATCTATGGTAATTCTACCTGCATATATTAATAGTGATGGTTAAAATGTGTAATATCCAAGTTGTTAAGGTTACAGGGTACATTCTGTTATGAATATTTAATGAGCAAGAATAAAAAGTTCTTAACTGCAGCAATTCCCTGCCAAATTTTAAACAACAGCTTAAATAGTTATTCTTTTTAACTTTCAAAGCTAAACAGCGAAAAGACAACCTCAGCAGGCTTACTACGCTCAGAGATACCAACATAATGAGTAGCCAAAATTTTTTGCCGTCAGTTTATTTCAATAGGCAAAGTTCTAGATTGAGTATGGAAGAGTTAGACACTTATTTCCAACTGTCTGCAGGGCCAGATCTATTCGGTTGGCTTCTCTTTCTTATACTTTGAAAAAAATGGTAGCTCAAACTTACTTCTTGTCGTAATTCTGCAGCAGAAGCGAAGACAAAAGTTGCCATTTCTCTGTCGTTGATTGTGCTGTCAAATTTCTTTTTAGATCTGGCCCTGCCCACATACAATCCCATAAAAAAGAGCCACTTTATATGGACACACGGGGAATACTTAGGAAAATAACTGACGCCAAAAAATCATGCCAATGGTTTTGCACAAGTTGCGGTTTGCTCCACAATAAAATAACTATGCATGCTCATTAGCATATTCATGTGCAAACGGTAGCCCGTAACCTTAATGCTTAATTGTCACTGCTGCAGTTATTAACATGTTTTTCTTTGATTATAGCTTCTTGCTGCTGAAAGTGATGACGAGTTCAGAAATATGCTAGATGAAGAAGGGTTTGATTTTAGATCTGAATGTGGTCTTGCACAGCCAGTGTGTAATTGGGCCTAAAGGACTGTGAAGTCATAGTACAGTCGTTCGCCATGCATTTTGCCATAGTCAGAGTTAAGGCTGAATTGGATCAGATTTCAAAATGGTCTGCAAGAATTCAACCTTATTGACTTGCTGAAGGCCCATCCCCATAAGTTGCAGGAATCATTTGTGCATTTCAAACCAATACCGTTAACAGCTGACACAATATTTGACATGTTTCCAGGAAATTTTTCATCAAGTGGTTCGAATGCACGAGAGCTTGAGGAGAAGGCTGTTATGCACTCGGTTAACTTCACTCAGGAGATCCAAGGTATGCTATGTGTATTTGCAATGTGCATGAAATTGGCAACATGTATCCATATGGCTATAATTATGTTACTTTTAATTATGCGGCATGAAAATATTAGACAGCAAGTCCCACATAATCGTATCCAATTCGGATGGTGAGACTGAATCATGGTCAAGTGTGAGCTTTCAAAATTTTTTTGTTTTGCCTAGCTAATTTGTTTTTCATCTGGCAAACTCATATCAGACTCAGTTAGCTATCATATATATCTGCTTCATTATTCTGTCGTCATATTTACCTTTTTTTTTTAAATTATGTACAGTGAAGAGTAGAATTCATGTTTTTGCCTACAAGTAACAACTTTGTCAAATCTAACTCTAGATTGAATATTAAGCCTATTTTTAAATGGATAAGCCTATTTATGAGTTTAAGTTCACTCTAATGTGGCTCAGGACTGCTAGACACTTTGCCCCTCCCTAATTTTTAGGGTGTGGTCATAATCAAATCTGACGTTTTGTGGAATTTTATAGTTCTAACCCCGATATCTCTGCTAGTGCAGGGTTGCAGAAGAAGCTGATGGTACTCAAAGCTAATGACAAACTTGTCATGCAAGTTTCAGATCTTAGCTCTTAAAATTTTTTTAAGGTTCTCACCTAACCGAAAATGGTGTCAAAAAGGCCAAAAAATGCTGATTGTAAGTGATGTATATGGTCTTAGCCAACCAGAATCCTGCACAAGATGGACAAACTGGCAATCAAAGCTATTGTAAAGTTGTAGACCTTAGCCGAAAATGGTTGGTCATTTTCTCACCTAACATATTTCCTAGAAAAGCTACATATCGGAAGCCATATCTCTGCACCTAAAGGTTGCCATGACAAAATATTGAGTCTTGTTATAGACTTATGACCAATATTAATGATTATCAAAAAAAAATAAATTAAAGATGCTTTATTTAGGAATTATAATAATATGTGACATGTCAAGGGAGAACCTGCCAGTTAGGAAATTATTGTTTTTGGCAGTTTTAGTTTAATTCGCGTTTTTGCGCGAAAATTGTTTCTTGCACGGATGCCCTGCGCTACATCTCAGCATGCTCCATGCAAAATTTGAGGGGTGGAGCTGCTTCTGTTGCAGAGATATAGCCAGTAGTCTGAGCGTCGTTCATTTTTACAACGGATTTCACTTGCGTTAGGAAATTACGCAGAAATCGTGCGTGGTGCGGCGCGGTGCGGCGCAATGTTGATTGGCTAGCGGGAATTTTCAAATTTGAAATGTCAGCTGAACCGGGAGGAAAGAGAGCCTATTCCAGTGATATACGACTACGTGTTGTGTATCAACGAATAGGAAGGGGGCTTACTTTTTTTGAAATAGCAAGAAATTTGAATATTGCAACTAGCACTGCTCTTAAGCAATTTGAATTAAGAGGAGAAGTATCTTTACCAAGTGCAAAGAGGATCAGGCAGGATCTTCGTGCACTTGATGATTAATTGTCATAGGATTGATTTTGGAGAACCCTACTCTATATTTGCACAAAATATGTCAAGCAATTCATGAGGTAACAGCAGTACAGGTGTCTCAAGCAACTATATGTAGGCTTCTTAGAAGATATGGATTTACAAGAAAGAAAGTGAAGCAAGTTGCATTGCAGAGGTGTCACAAACTTCGTGGAGCATTTATGGCACACTGTTCTTTGTTTGCAAGGGAACAATTTGTCTTTGTTGATGAGACAGGTGCTAATAAGAAGGATCATGCTCGTGCGGTGGCCCGGTAGTGTCAAATTTTTAAAATCGATTTTGTGATTGAACCGAAGTTAATTAATGCTCTGAACAGTTGGTAGTTTGAGTCCCACCATCATGGGTAATGTTAAGTACCGGAAGTTTTTTTTTTTTGGTTGTTTCTTTGATGTGTGTGCTTGTGTGCTGATATATGTACCGATTTCAGTGTTTCCACCTAAAAGCTGCTGATTGTCAGCCATGATCATACAATTTGAGTCACATCTTATAACATCTCCACTGCAATTCAGTCTACAATTGAGTATGTTTCCACTGACAGCATCACACACCAACAGATCACCAGNGAAGTCATGTGACTATAATGTCACATGACAGAACGTTGATTGTGGAAGTCGCGAAAAATTGTTGTAAACTGAACAGTCTGCAGAATTTTTGCTTGTGTTTATAAAAGTTTTGAAACCAGTTGAAACTCGAACAACGTGCCACTCAGGGTAGTTAAGGAGCGGGTAAGTATAGAAATTTGACAATTTCAATATCTCCTTTCAGTTTTCATGTTATGGTTTCAAACTTGATATGCAAGTATAGCTTGTCATTTTGGATGTTTGTGCTAAGTTTTATGGTCATGTGATTATGAATATTCGTATAATCCGGCAGAGAAGGAAAAAAATTCGCTGCAAAAAAAGGATTTGTTCCCATGGTGGTAGAAGGCTGTTGTCATGGTTACACATTCCTCAGGTGATGGACTAATTGATTCCAGCTGCGCATAATGAATAAATGCATAATTAATGAGATATGGTAACTTGAATTTTTAATGAAGGTGTGCATTATTTAGAAAATGCTCATATCACATTAATTATTCATTTATTCATTATGCGCAGCTGGAATTAATTAGTACACATTATTAACAATATGTAACCATGACAACAGCCCTGTAGCACCATGGGAACAAATCCTCCTTTTGCAAAATATATTTTCTTTAAATTATGAAAGTATTCGTGGTCATATGACATCATAATTTGGTACGAACATTCAAAATCCAAAGTTATACTTATATGCAAAGTTTGAAACTTAAACATGAAAACTGAAAGGAGATATTCTAATCTTTAAGTTAATTAGGCCTTACTATTCGTCCCATGCCTTAACATTGACATCGCTGAAGCTAGCGCTTTCATCTCTGAATGGAACAGATAAGAATCTATGTTATTACTAAGGCATGAGCTACAGAAATTCAGTAGGTAAGGTTAGCGTGACATTTTGACTTAAAGCACTCGATCTACATGACTTACTGGCTACTCATTTCTCAACGTATCATGTTCACTATATATAAGTCTCCTGCTTGGACAAAAAAAACTGTGTTGAAACTTGCTCGCGAAAATGCTGTATGATCCGCAAGAGGTCAGGCTGCACGTGAATCATGACGAAGTTACGAATAATTACATTCCAAGTTTTCACTGAAAGTGTGCAAGTTTTTCTAGACCCCCATTTTTCGCTGGGCGGAAAAGGCGGGGTCTAGGACTAGACTACAGCTATATCTGAATAACTACTGTAGCTATGCGCATCAAATTTTGATATGCACTTCCTGAGAAGGCCTAGATATATGTGAAATAGCTAACTCAAAATTCGCGGAAATTCCCAAACGTCAGGTTTTCACTTGACAGGTCACATATGCCACAGCTAAAATTGTTTCTGATGGACTTACTAGCCCCAAATAGGTACCATCTTGTTTGTGTTCTTTTTACGATTTAGCCATTCCTGTATCTCATTACATTTCCAATGTTTTTTTTTACTTGTTTGTTCTCATTTTTCCATAATTCTACATAGTAAATTTGTGTTGGGTGTGTGTAGTTAGTAGTCTGGCAACTGAGCCAGACTCACTGAGCCAGCTGAGCTGGTAACTTGATACTGAAGTGAAACACACATCTCAGTCATTTGGAGGCAGGAGCTGTATCATAAGATTTACTTGCCTTTCTATGATAATCAAAGTCCTGATTCATCTCTTAAGAAGAGCAAGAGCACTCAGGTATCACAAAATAGTTCCAGGGAACTTCAGTGCATTCCAAATAATGCACACTTTTGTGTGTGGAAAGGGTCGTCAATTCAAATTTTCTAGAAGCTAATGAATAATGCATGAGCATAGAAATTAATGGCGGCCATATGTGAGGCTCCAAGCAAAAACCGGACATTTGGGAATTCGTTACCAGAAATGACGGGACAGGGACTTAACTTTTCTCCGTATACTAAAAAAATTGCTCCGTGTCACGTTCCATTGAAAATGTATTGAAAATTTCTATTCGTGTTCTTCCTGAGCAAGCACCAATAGTTAGCAAGCTTCCCACCCTCTCAGTTCTTTAATCATAGTCACAACAAACTATACTCACTGAAAACTGACAGCTACCAGAGGTACTGATTTTTATAAACGGCGATCTTGTTTTGACACGCTCTCCTAATAGGCTGCAATTCAAAACTGTTCAAAACTGCTAGACCAGCTGTCTTCAAATTTCAATATTTCAGAACTGCAAATTGCTGGACCACCTCCCACTTCGGAATTAGAGAGAACTAAGATAGCTACTTATGGATACAATCCACTGTATTACGTAGGAAAGTGTCTAATTTTATAATGAGCTGCCAAAATAGATAAAATTACACTTTTTGCATATTTAAATAGAAATGACATCATCACAAATGAAAAAGTGCTGAATCAGCAAAATCGCTAAAATACCAGATGGATTCTATTCGCTAGCTAGCGATGAGTTTCATAGTTGATTCTTGCTTAATAGCCCTTCCTTTCATCCATTCAAGTGAGAGAAGTGGAGGCTGATCCTTGTAATGCAAATCTAATCAGTATTCATAAAATTAGCATATTCAAATTTTTAGTTGTAGTGGGCATTGTATTGATGTCCGCTGTTGTATGGAGCATTTCTGGTAACGTTTCCGCGAATTTTGAGTTAGCTATTGCATGTGTATCAGTATGGGGTGCTGTGTGTATACCCAAATAATTATTTGTGAAGTTAGTGGTGTAGCTACAATTTTTAGAGAGGGTTTCCGGCGCAAAGCGCCGAAAAATTTTGGGATGCCACGCCCACTTTGGGTGTATACGCCCCCTAATTAGCGCATTTTCGCTAGCGCTAGCTTCGTTTCCAACTTCCAGAAAGCTTGAAAACAAAGCTATGCAAGCGCTAAGATGGATAAAAAGTTAGTGTTTGCAGGAGTTCTAATTCTGCAGTAGCTTTATACAGACTGATACGCGTGTTTCACAAGCTTTAACTGAGAGCTCTGCCCCTTTTTTATGCTGGAAGGGGGTTTCCGGGCAACGAGGAAACAAGGTAGCTACGTGCCTGGGTATTTATATATATAGAGGGGATACACAGGAATGGCACGGATGGCCCATTAGCGCAATACAAATATTGAAGCGAATAACTGCAAAAAATGAGCGCTTAGCAGTAAAAGTCTTCTAAAGCTACTATTCAGCTCTTTCTCTAGCCCAAAAACATGGCCTAAAAACATCACTAAAGTAACAAACACAAACATGCCAAACCTCCAATTTTCTCCATCTTCTTTTTTTTCTTTTATTATCTTGGCTCAACTTTTCTCAGAGACTATTCACTTTTCGAAGCTGATTCTTGAATGAAAAAACTTGGTTTCTTCCGGTAGTCGCTTTTGCCATCGGTTTTTAGCACCTCTCATTGAGTAGCTAGATACAAGGCGAAAAGGGCCTCCTGCATATGGCCGCCATTAATTTCTACACTAATGCATAATTCATTAGCTTCTAGAAAATTCGAATTAACTACCCTTTCCACACACAAAAGTGTGCATTATTTGGAATCAAATGCACTGAAGTTGCCTGTAACTATTTTGTGATACCTAGTTGCTCTTCTTAAGATATGACTTTGATTATCATAACATATAGAAAGACAAGTAAATCTTATGATACAGCTCCTGCCTCCAAATGACTGAGATGTGTGTTTCACTTCAGGCTACACCGTGGCAACATGTGACTTCTTTGAGTACCAGCTCAGCAGCCCGCCGCTGAGTCTGGCTCGCCAGACTACTAGCTCAGTAGCTAGCTACACACACCAACTCAAATGTAATTTGTAGAAATATGGAAAAATAAGTAAAAAAAAACATTGGAAATGTAACAGGAATGGCTAAATCGTAAAAAGAACGCAAACAAGATGGAATGGCTGTTAGTGTGTGCAAAGAATTCTTCCTGTGGTAAAAATAAGAGACTCAATAAGGAGATTGTTAAATGCAGTCCATACAGGAAGAATTCTGCACACACTCTAACAGCCATTCCATCTTGTTTGCGTTCTTTTTACGATTTTGCCATTCCTGTGTCTCATTACATCTCTAATGTTTTTACTTGTATGATAAATAAACATCACAAGGGATATGTAAAACCCTAAGGAGATTTATAAATGCCAGTATTGGGATATAAATACCAAAGAGATATATAAATACTGTAATGGATAAATAAATATCAAAGAAGATATATAAATACTGTGATGGATAAATAAATATCAAAGAAGATATATAAACAAGTAAAAAAAACATTGG
The DNA here is from genome assembly GCA_964030475.1 of Tethya wilhelma. Taxonomy (NCBI): domain Eukaryota; kingdom Metazoa; phylum Porifera; class Demospongiae; order Tethyida; family Tethyidae; genus Tethya; species Tethya wilhelma. The sequence goes on from CAXIPT010000023.1 coordinate 278,105, forward strand.
AAATATAATTCCCAGTACGGTAGTACTGAGTACATAAGAATGGCACGGATGGCCCATTAGCGCAATACAAATATTCACGCTAATAAAAATGAGCGCTTGGCACTATAAGGCTTCTAAAGCTGCCTTTTAGCTCATTCTCTTTCTAATGAGCCTAAAAACATGGCCTAAAACCATCGCTAAAGTACTTAACAAAAATATGCCAAACCTCCAATTTTCTTCATCTCCTTCTTCTTATTCTTCTATGTTGGCAAGACTTTTCTCAAAGACTGCTCACTTTCATAAGCTGATTCTTGAACGAATTTACTTGGTTTCTTTGTCTTCACGTGCTTTTTGCATCGGTTATAGCTGTGTCGCTACGAAAAGCGACTTCTCCGTATGGCAGTCATTCATTTCTATACTCATTAATAATTCATCAGCTACTTGGGAAATCAAGTTGACGACCCTTTTCCAGATAACAAGTGTGCATTATTTGGAATCCGAACGTTCACTGCCTGCTTTACCTGAAGATTTCTGGTTGTACTGAAGTCTCTGTAACCTTTCAGTCTTCAGTATTTAGGAGATGAATAGACTACTTTCAGGTTTGTTATGTAGTTGTCATTATAAGAAGATGAGCAAAACAAGTAAATTTTGTTAGATACAGCTCCAGACTCCTGAGATGCTTCACTCAGTGATAGCATAGAAGCTATAATATCCATGCTGATAGTGTACATGTAACCATGGATATTATAGCTCTCGGAACATCCATGATGTAACTAATATATCCACACAAACTCAAATGTGATTCATAGAATAATGAAAAAATGAGAACAAACAAGTGAAAAAAACATTGGAAATGTATTGAGAAATAATAATGGCCAAATCGTAAAAAAGAAAGCAAACAAGATTGAATGGCTGTATGAGTGTGTAAAGAATTTTTCCTATGGGCAACATGAGGGACTCAACATGGACTACATGCAGCCCACACAGGAATGATTCTGCACAGCCATTCAATCTTGTTTGCTTTCTTTTTTACGATTTGGCCATTCCTATGTCTCAATACATTTCCAATGTTTTTTTCACTTGTGAAACATAGGAATGGCCAAATCGTAAAAAGAAGGCAAACAAGATGGAATGGCTGTCTGAGTGTGTGCCGAATTCTTCCTGTGTGGGCTACATGTAGTACTCTCTTTCCATGTTGAGTCCCTCATGTTGCCCATAGGAATAATTCTTTACACACTCTGCCAGCCATTCCATCTTGTTTGCCTTCTTTTTACGATTTGGCCATTCCTATGTCTCATTACATTTCCAATGTTTTTTTTTACTTGTTTGTTCTCATTTTTTCATAATTCTACAAATCATGATCACATTCGAGTTTGTGTGTATATGGTAGTTACTTGTACACTAATGATCAGCATGGAGCTCAGGCTGATTAGTACTGAAGTAATCTCAGGAGACTGAGCTGTATTTAATTGCTTTGTTCATCTTATAATGAATACTACATAACACATTAGTCTATTCACCTCCTAAATATTGAAGACTGAAAGGTTACAGAGAGTACAGCACAATCAGAAATCTTCAGGTAAAGCAAGCAGGCAGCGAATATTTCGATTCCAAATAACGCACACTTATCTACCTGGAAAAGGGTGATCAATTTGACTTTTCAAGTAGCTATTGAATTTATGCATGATGTAGAAATGAATGGCTGCCATACGGAGAAGCGCTTTTCGCCTTGTATCTAGCCATTCAACGGGAGACTCGAGCACACGATACCAAAAGCACGTGAAGACAATGGTACCAAGTTTGTNACATTGGAAATGTAATGAGACACAGGAATGGCTAAATCGTAAAAAGAACGCAAACAAGATGGAATGGCTGTTAAAGGAACTGTGTCACTATATAAGCGGTGTTTTGTTGCTAAAAATAAAAATAATGACGTTTTGTGACGTTTTTGTTGATACGCGGGTACCACGTCCGGGAACGTTTGCATACTACTCCGTGTATTGCGCATTTTGCTTTTACTCGCGTAATAGTACTACGTGGTCAGCTGTTATTACAAGCCTAAGTAGCTCGCGTAATGCGCACTTAATACTGTAAGGTTTCTGTTTACAACCCATTTATAGTAACAAAACACCGCTTATATAGTGACACAGTTCCTTTAAGAGTGTGTAAGGAATTCTTCCTGTGGGCAAAATAAGAGACTCAATAAGGAGATTGTTAAATGCAGCCCATACAGGAAGAATTCTACACACACTCAACAGCCATTCCATCTTGTTTGCGTTCTTTTTATGATTTAGCCATTCCTGTGTCTCATTACATTTCCAATGTTTTTTGTACTTGTTTTTAATGTTAATTAGTTCAAATCTTTCAATAAACGGTAAACAAGGCAGTACGGCAATATAAACAGTACATAACATCCATACAGTCACTAGTTCACACCATAATAAAGTTGTTACACATGCATTTTAGGTCTTTCTTTTTGTATTCAGATAAATCTTTCACTGTTTTAAGAGCAAAATATGAATGGTTCACAGTTGCCAGGGCAACTTGTGTATCACCATCATAGGTGTATTAATTAGTGTACACAAGTAACAATCTCCCGGACATTCACAATTGCTCTCTAACCAGGGTTACATAAAGCAATCTCAGCTTTCTTTTCTTGAGCTATGTTCCTTGTTGACTTAGCTTTTTTAACCCTTTTGCTATTCCAGCAAGACAGGATACACATGCAGACACCCTCAAGAGATCCATGTGATACTTTCAATGGCTTCCATAACTCTTTGCTTCGTACCTGATACACACTTTTGGCAGTGCCCTTATCAAACATGCAGTTTTTCTCCTTACTTTTCTATTATTATAGGGCCCAACATTCAGAATCACTTAGTGAAGTTGAAGACTCACTATCAGTGATGTTTGCAGAGCTAGAGGACTCACTTTGAGTCTCATTATATTCAGTATATCTGCTTCTTTGTCATATGAATTAGAGTTTTCCTAAATACAGGAAATTAGCGCACTTGAAATACTACAAATTTAGTATGTACAGATTTATTTCACCTTGTTTTAATGGTTGTTACCATTGCTTATGCTCTTGAAATATCTCTACACTCCTGTTCAAACACAATTGCTTCTCAAGGAAGCACGTCGTGTTCTATTTACACGTAGTATAAATAGCAAATTTAATTAGGTGTTGCCATGGAAACGCATCTTAGGGAATTTCCCTTCTATACTTAGCTCACTAGTACCAACAATAAAAGTGTAGTGTACAGTATACCAGAGAAAAAAGTAATCAACTTTAGTCACTTTTTTTGGAAAAAAGTAGTGTGCCAAATCCTCCATTTCTACTATGAGTGCACACATATGTAGAGATGTTATACGATCTGAAGTTGGAGTACACGCGCTACGTATTGGGTTGCAGGCATACTGCTTTAGGTGGCACCCATCATCATAACATAATTTATAAAACCTGATTCAGAAATGTAAGCATCAGCAAAATGATGATTTCCATAAACTAACACCATCATGAATCTCCCAGAGAGTATACGTACACAAACAGTCTCATGTTCAAACTTACGTAACATACATCTTGGAGAAAAGTGTGCAAAGCACCATACACATGTGCCTTTGATTCAGATCCATATAGCTCAGCAAGCATAGTAAAAATCCCACACGGCCATGCTCCTGCCATTATTCCTATTGATGGATATATGATAGTAATAATTATTGTAAACTGGTTACTAAGTTAAACCGTAGTGCATATGTAATTGTACATGTTATGTATAATTATAACCAACTGTAGCTGCTGTTTGTTTGTTTACTCGAACACGATCCTTTTCTGTGTTGCAAGAGAGCTTGACTTCTTGCGAACCACTTTCAAAAATACTGTATGTATAGTACATGTTACAGTTACTACATTCTCAATAAGATCTGGAAAAATCTCAGTCCGGTTTAGGAATTAATTAAGATATGCAAACAATTTGTGCATATTATTAATTTGAACTACATCCTAAACAGGGTTTTTAGGTTCTAAGTTATTTAGAATCGGGACTCAGGTTTTTCCGGATCTTTAATTATTACAATAATAATAATTTTTTTCCGTAACAATGTGTGCATGGATATAAATAATAAAGTTTCAGTTTTTTTTTACATACCCACTGTTTGACGTTTCAATGGAAATGCAGGCTCGCTTAGAATCAGGTGGTGTCAGATCATCATTCTTGCTTAATTCAGTAGATATGGTGTAGATCGTTTGTCCAGCAGAGCTAGAGGACAGTTTGCTACATATTTCATGCTGTATTCCATGTTCGTAGTCTTCAATCAGCTTTGTTGGAAGAGATGATGCTGTTTCCCATGTGGTCTGTGTAAGTGATTTACCAAGCCAAAGAACTTATATTATAGTGTAGCACAACATTTTACAAAAAGTGTGGTACATATTATAGTCACTACAATACCTTCTAAGCGCTTCAAAAAACATGGGTGTGTGTGTAACTGCCAGATAATGCACAGTCAGTACTTACCTGATAAAGTGTTGAATGTCGTGTTACTCTCTTGTCTACAACAAGACCAACTTGATCTTCTTCGGTGGAACTAGCTGATGTGGTAGAATCTTCTAGGGATAAGTTTTGTGGTACTGCAATATTTGGCTTGTGAATGCGACAATAACGAGACATGTACTCAGGTGCATTGGGACAGCCCGTCCTCACTTGACCTGGGAGCCCTTTGTAAGTAACATACCCTGCGTTTGTTGCATAGCATACAGCTCTGTGGTTTTTCATGTTGCCGTCTATTACTATTGCTTGCCCACAACCTTTTCCATCACAATGATGTCCTGTATTGAGGATTAGCCAAATTGGGATAAATCAATGTTTAAAACAAGTAAAAAAAAAACATTGGAAATGTAATGAGACACAGGAATGGCTAAATCGTAAAAAGAACGCAAACAAGATGGAATGGCTGTTAGAGTGTGTGGAGAATTCTTCCTGTATGGGCTGCATTTAGCAATCTCCTTATTGAGTCTCTCATTTTGCCCACAGGAAGAATTCCTTACACTCTAACAGCCATTCCATCTTGTTTGCGTTCTTTTTACGATTTAGCCATTCCTGTGTCTCATTACATTTCCAATGTTTTTTTTACTTGTTTGTTCTCATTTTTCCATAATTCTACAAATCACATTTGAGTTGGTATGTGTAGCTAGCAACTGAGCTAGTAGTCTACTGAACGGCGGGCTGCTGAGCTGTTAAATTGTGTAGCCTGCTTGATGACTGAAGTGAAACACACATCTCAGTCATTTGGAGGCAAGAGCTGTATCATAAGATTTACTTGCCTTTCTATATGTTATGATAATCAAAGTCCTGATTCATCTCTTAAGAAGAGCAAGAGCATCCAGGTATCACAAAATAGTTCCAGGCAACTCATGCAACTTGCATTTATTATAAATTCCAAATAACGCACACTTTGTGTGTGGAAAGGGTCGTAAATTCGAATTTTTTAGAAGCTAATGAATTATGCATGAGTGTAGAAATTAATGGCGGCCATATGGAGGAGGCGCTTTTCGCCTTGTATCTGGCTACTCAATGAGAGGCGCTAAAAACCGATGGCAAAAGCGATTGAAGACAAAGAAACCAACTTCATTCGTTCAAGAATCAGCTTCTAAAAGTGAATGGTCTTTGAGATATGGCGTGAGAAGATAGAAGAAGAAGAAGAAGAAGAAGAAGAAGATGGAGAAAATTGGAGGTTTGACAAATTGTAGTTTGGTACTTTAGCGATGGTTTTAGGCCATGTTTTTGGGCTCATTAGAAAGGGAAAGAGCTAAATAGTAGCTTAAGAAGCCTTTTTGTGCCAGGCGCTCAGTTTTTGCAGAGTTATTCACGTGAATATTTGTATTGCGCTAATGGGCCATCCGTGCCATTCCTGTGTACGCAGTACTACCGTACTGGGAATTATAAGATATAGATCTTGCATTCACACACCATGCAGACGTACTTGCATATAAGCTCATTAAGGCTCCGTGGTAAGCTGTGACAACATTTGAAAGAGTTGATTCTAGGTTACTATGGAGTGGCAGATGAAATAATTTAAACAGGCTTGGATACCAAGAAGCAATTTGTAGGACAGCATAATTATTGAAAATAAGCTGCTTCTGCTCGTCTACAATCAAGTTTTTGTCGTTCTTGAAGGGTTTGTTCTCCTCTTAGACTAAATAATATATAGTAAACGTGTAACAGTGCATTGCAAGTGTGTCAGAAATAATCGACATGTACCTCATTTTGTCATCATCATTGGATGTTAGCTCTGAGGAATGGTAATTATGGCGGTAGTTGTATGCTTCTGCACACTGCTGAAAGCTCATCTGGCCTATCAAAATTTCTGAATCAAATCGTCTAAGAAGCTGCATGGGGAAGGCACTTTCTCGTGAAGAAATGAAGTATGGTAGAGATGCCCAATCTTCGTCAAAGTGCACATCAGGTAACCTGCCTTGTGTTGTGTAACCGTAAAACTGGGTTACACCACATATTCTGTTAGAACAGGTCTTGTGGTAGTGAGTACCAGGAATAGTACCCATCTGATCATCATACACAACAATGGTAGATGGTCGATCTTTTCGCATGTGACTGCAATCTTCCTCTTTGGTGATTAAAATTATACCTAGGGGTTTCTTGCTAGGAATTTCGAGATCCACAAGTTCCCTTAGAAGTTGCTTGTCGGATGAGAAGGCTAGTGCATCAAGTTCCTCAATGTTTTCCATGAGTAGCTTTGCCTGTGCATCTGTCAGTGCATCTTGCTGCTCTTGGCATTTAGTTGCAAATGCTACAGCTACTCTCCATAAATTTGGAAAGTCACTAGGAAGGTGGGCTACAGCAAAAAGGAGCCTCCTGAGGAAAGAGACATCCTTTACATACTTTGATACAGTATCAAGCATACTTTGAACCTAACTGACACTCAACAAAAGTCCAAACTTAGGTAAATCAAAGCAGCTATAATTTACTGTGTGACCTTGCCACCTGGTCTACTATAATCAACACATTTCAGTGGTAAAATTTAGTATGTAATTGACCTTGTTTGCAAAAAGTGGTTCTGCACTACTCTGCTGTCACTGAATAATTGTTCCAAATTACCAACTGAGTAACCAAGTTAGCTAGCTACAATGGCCTCTATTGCCAGCTGCTGCAAATTCAAAGCAGAAGATGCTGAAGCAACAGTTGTCTGGAAGTGTTGGAATCAAGAACTTGATTGGAGTTTATTCCCAAATGAACTCAAACAGGTGCTTACATATAGCCAATACTTCTAAAATATAGCACATCAGTATATGGGAGGTTGTACTATTAAAAACTGATCTGTATATATTTTTTCAGGCATGTGATCAAGTTAGCATTGTACCATGTACAGCTGTATTGGCTGGCCTACTACTAATTGTGAGCTTTTCCATGTCTCACTCAGTAGTTCAAGTGGAAGATACAGACTGGGCCGAACCAGTACTGTTGTGGATGTCTATTGTAATGCAGACAGGAATGGTTTGATATATGATATCAATGAATAAAATATAGTACTGTAACACAAGATTCAGTGAAAAAATTTTGGTTGCCATGGCAACTGCATTTCATTTCCGGGATTTTAATTGAAGATATTTTCATGAATATTCATAATGAGATTGGTCATGTGACTCTGGTAACCAGGGCAAATCATTAAGGATGTTCGGAGCATCATTCACATGCATTAGAGTAAGGGATCAATGCTCGGACACCATCAATTATCGGACGCTATTCTGACTTACCTGTGGGCGTTGCTGCTTCGTGACTATTACCATTAGACTGCTCGTGAAAATCTACTCCAGGTTGTGCAAACATCCAGCCCCACCCTCTTTCTGTAACGCTTTCTGGCACGATTAAAGGGTGTGTCCGAAATAATCAATAGTCGGCCCAAAAAATCACATCACGGACGGCAGCTCAAAACAACCTAGAAACTTGTGGTAGAGCTACCCAATCTGGAGATCAGAAAGTTCAGTTCTCTTACTATTAATATTCCAAGAGTGGAGCTGATTGCAGGTAGCAGTGTCTCAAACAAAGCCGTCATATCATTGAGGTCGAGCGATCCAATATAAAATGGCCAATTTCACTATTTTACAGAATTTTAGCAATTGCTGTGAAAGTAAGGGATACTTAATAGTATAGACATATAAAGAAGCTTATCAATAGCTTCTATATGTAATTTCAAGTTGTTTTAGCAGATACTATGCCAGTTGTCCATTTATTTCTAAATAGCATCCATATAGATTTTTCTAATAGCCTTGTAGGGTGCGATCTTGTTAAACAATTAAACAATTGTCAGAATATTGAATACAGCAATATCAAATTACACACAGAAGTTTACAATAAATTTCTTTTAATGATTATGTACTCAAACTTGCTTGCTTACACATCTAAGTGCCTAAAACCAGTGAAAACGCTAACAATTAATGTTTGACAATCGATTGTTCGACCTCAATGATATGACGGTTTCGTTTAAGACACTGCTGCCTGCAATCAGCTCCTCTCTTGGAATATTAATAGTAAGAGAACTTAACTTTCTGATCTCCAGATTGGGTAGCTCTACCACAAGTTTACAGGTTGTTTTGAGCTGCCGTCCGTGATGTGATTTTTTAGGCCGACTATTGATTATTTCGGACACACCCTTTAATCGTGCCAGAAAGCGTTACAGAAAGGGGGTGGGGCTGGATGTCTGCACAACCTGGAGTAGATTTTCACGAGCAGTCTAATGGTAATAGTCTCGAAGCAGCAACGCCCACAGGTAAGTCAGAATAGCGTCCGATAATTGATGGTGTCCGAGCATTGATCGCTTACTCTACCATGGTGAGAGCATGTTAAACAATAAAGATATTCTTAGTTCGAATAATTTTTTCCTTAATTAGGGAGCCGGTCCTTATCTTGCCAGAGCAACAGTGTTTGTGTATTGCTCAGTTACGCTCAAGACATTGATTGTAATATAGAACATGTTACACAAGGCAGCTAACACAATATTGTCACCCCAGGCACCACGTCTGACTCTATTGACATATTTATTCCACATTAACTCAGTTCTTCTATCAGGGTCTGTTTCTGCAGCTATGAGGGCATCATCTTCATTAGGGGCTTCAGTATCAGCATTGTATCTATTGTCAGTTTCAATGGCTTCAGATACAAAGTGGCAATATTCATCTTTGTGGCTTTCTAAATGATCTGCTACCATTTTTCTCAGCTCACTACTATTGTGGGCATCACATATACCTAGAGCTGTTAGCTGGACTAGTACTGAATTGTATACACAGTCTCCATTTGCAGAAATTTGAAAAACATTTTTGCTAGCTTCAACTATGAGGAATTTAAATGCTCTTATCAGTTGGGCATGCTCATCATCACTGTCATCAACATCCATAGGCTCAATGCTCAAAGCAGATTGTGCAGAATCAGTTGGTTCCTTCTGGGGGCTAGGCTCACATTCCATGATATCAGGTTGTGTATCACATTGTTCAGGCTGTATGTCAGGAAGATTGAGCAGACTACTAAACAATTCAGGATCAATACTGATAGCATCATCAACCCAATCATTGTTAATTGATATCTCTTCATAAAGAGAGTTATTAGCTTTTAACCACTTTAATGCATTTATAAGCTTCTCAGGAGTGATAGCAATACATGTAGTGTCTCTTGTAGACAAGCTTACGTTTGAACTTTAATGGAATTAGTTCAGATTAGAGAGGCAATCGGGGCAATACAGTGCACACATTATCTATCTTGGTAGGCACATTAACAGCTGGACCATGGATAGATCTTTGTTTGCCGGAGGGTAATGCTACCATTTTCATAAATAGAACATGCAATGAGATCAATCTGGCTTCTAGCTCATTCAACCATGATAACTCAGGGGGAACAGTGCATAATTCTAGCCCGTTAGCTTTAGACAATAGTGGCATGCTACCTCTGAATGACATGTTTTACAGACATAACACTTTCCATTTGGACTCACACGTTTATGCTTCGGACTAAACACATTATCTAGGACATCATCACTAGCTTTGGTATACTTGTCTCTCTGGAAATCCACTACACTTTGATGATACATCATTCTATGGCAGGACATGCACACATAGTCAGGACCAGTCTCAACTTTAGACAAAAACTTATCAATGGCTATTTCAACAGAAAGACTTGATGCTCTTTTTGTTGCCTTGTAAAGCTTATCAGACATTCTACAGACAGTTTTCTGTTGCTCAGTTTCACTGAACGCTTAGAGATTCTGTAGTTTTTATCAGACATTCTACGGGCAACTTTTTGCTGTTCAGTATCAGCTGCTCTTTTGGCTGCAATTCGGTTTTTGCTAGAGTTTCTACGGTTCAATAAATCTGAGTCAGTTTCAGTAGATGTTAAAGCTTGCTTTTCCAACTTTCTACTTTTCACGCTAACTCGCTTTGTACGTCTCAACGCAAACACATGGCCACAATCACAACACAACTTTCGAACATGGGAAACACAAGAACAATCAGGACAAACTTTGTTAGGCATGTCTCAAATACAAAAAAATTAATTTGGAATACCAAATGTAGCAAGTTACAGGGCAGAGCACACACTCTAAAAGAGATTGAAGAAGATATACGCAAACAGACCTCAATTACAGCAGTCCAATTTAACATTCACGTACTATTTCTAAATAACGCACACTACACGTGCTTGCGCAATTGCAGAGGCATGCAAAAAGCTTAGATCAATGGGCGTGGCCTAGTGTTCAGTAAAGCACAGAAGCCTAAAATTTCGGCAACGCAACGAAAGAGTTTTAGACAACAAAAAATATAATTGTGCAAGATAATTCAGATTTATGAACGTAAGTACTATCAAATTTGTCACTAGAGCTGTCTTTCTTGAGATTTCGGTGGGACAAACAGACAGACAAAACGACTACCGTATTCCTCTGCACGTGCTACGCACGCGCCGAGGCTTAATTATTTTCAGCCAATAGGCACAGGGGCAATTTGATCCAAGCTTACCTTTTAAAGAAACAAACATCAGATGTGTGTAGCGTGTCCAGAGGCACAACAATCACATAAACACACACACGCACACATACAATGAGTGGTCACCCGACGAAAGATGAGAAATCTTGACAGGCTGCTGACGAAGGATGGGACATCCTGACAAGCACAAGGACCACATATACACACACACACACACACACATACAATGAATGGTCATCCGACAAAAGATACACATCTTGACGGGCTGCTGACGAAGGATGGGACATCCTGACAAGCAGAAGGACCACATATACACACACACACACACACACACACACACACGTGGTCACCTGACGAAAGATGAGACATCTTAATGGGCTGCTGACAAACGATGGGACATCCTGGCAAGCACAAGGACCACATAAACACACACACACGCATACACATATGCATACAATGAGTGGTCACCCGACGAAAGATGAAACATCTTGACGGGCTGCTGACGAAGGATGGGACATCCTGACAAGCACAATTAAGGACCACATAAGCATACAAACACACACAGACATACATACAAACACAGATAAAAAGTGGTCAGATGAGACATCTTGACGGGCTGCTGACGAAGGATGGGACATCCTGATAAGCACAATGACCACATATACACACACAAACACACACACACACACACACACACTCATGCATACAATGAGTGGTCACCCGACAAAAGATGATGAAACATCTTGACGGGCTGCTGACAAAAGATGGGACATCCTGACAAGCACAAGGACCACATAAACACACAAAAACACACAAACACACGCACACACACACACACACACACACACACACACACACACTCACTTTGTTCTCTCTCTCTCTCTCTCTCTCTCTCTCTCTTCAATTGTGTAAGTGCATGCTTGAGGTGATGAAGTAGGTTTTGTGGTGAAATTTCATGCAAGTGTGGTGGTCAGGCATGTGGTTAGAATAAGGTTTTGTAACTATATCAGTAGTACTAGATCTGCAATCTTACTCTGTGGTAAAGTAATGCCAAAGTGTCGGACCAAAGGGGAGGTGGTTTGGGTTAAACTCTGAAGGGATCATAGACATGGGTAGACTGCTATCTGGGTGTCTCAATAGAAACAAAAGAATGGTCCCATTCCCATAATCCATGCCTACAGTTGTACTGGGAATATAAGTATGCTCCTAAGACAGTGTCAGTCATTTTCAAGAGTAAAATCTACAAGATAACTGTTGAATAAAGCAAAGTGCTATTGGGACAACCAATCCAATATTTGAAATATCCATAACACAACAGGTACAAGTAAAAAAAAACATTGGAAATGAAGTGAGACATAGGAACGGCCAAATCGTAAAAAGAAAGCAAACAAGATGGAATGGCTGTTAGAGTGTGTGCTGAATTCTTCCTGCATGGGCTGCATTTAGTACTCTCTTTCCATGTTGAGTCCCTCATGTTGCCCATAGGAATAATTCTTTACACACTCTAACAGCCATTCCATCTTGTTTGCTTTCTTTTTACGATTTGGCCGTTCCTATGTCTCACTTCATTTCCAATGTTTTTTTTTACTTGTTTGTTCTCATTTTTTCATAATTCTATGAATTACATTTGAGTTTTTGTCTACATTAGCATGTAGTCTCGCGGACCAGACGTCCTCTCGGACGTCTGGCCCACGAGACTAACTTGATCAGCATGGATGTTATATTATGCTATCAGTAAAGTGAAATTTACTAGCTTTAATCATCTTCTTATAATGACAACTATTAAAGTAGTTTTATACACCTCCTAAATATTGAAGACTGAAAGGTTACAGCGACTTCAGCACAACCAGAAATCTCCAGGTAATGCAGGCAGTGCAGGCATGCAGGCAGCAAACATTCGGATTCCAAATAACGCACACTTGTCTATCTGGAAAAGGGTCGCCAACTTGATTTCAAAAGAAGCTAATGAATTATTAATGAGTATAGAAATGAATGGCTGCCATACGGAGAAGGCGCTTTTCGTCTTGTATCTAGCGATTCAGCTAGAGAGACGAATAAACGATGCCAAAAGGACCTGAAGACAAAGAAACCAAGTTTATTCATTCAAAAATCAGCTTCTGAAATTGAGCGGTCTTTGAGAAAAGTCGTGCCAAGATAGAAGAAGAAGAAGAAGAAGAAGAAGATGGAGAAAATTGGAGGTTTGGCATGTTTTATTTTTGTACTTTAGCGATGGTTTTAGGCCATGTTTTTGGGCTCATTAGAAAGAGAAAGAGCTAAATAGTAGCTTTAGAAGCCTTTTAGTGCCAAGCGCTCAGTTTTTGCAGAGTTATTCGCATAAATATTTGTATTGCGCTAATTGGCCATCCGTGCCATTCCTATGTACCCAGTACAACCGTACTGGGAATAATTATTTAATTAATACAATAACTCAATTGATGTATAAAACGGAGTCACGTGAGAAACTATGAGCTAACGTTTTTTAGACCAGACTAAGTTTTTCCATCACTTGATCACCCGGACTCCTACCTAGGGGAGTGGTCCCGCCCTTGCCATAGGTTGCCACTAGTCGGAAGTTTGAAGGGACCGAAACTAGTGGTAATTTGACAATTGGCTTGGGTACTTCCCTGATGACCGGAATTTTTAGAAACGATTTTTTGAACTCTTTGATTGAAACTCTATACTACAATAACATTCAAAATTTATAAATTTAGTATAATATAATCCAACAAGATGTGAAACGTGGCGCCTAAGGAATTTTCAGCCCTAGTGGAGGCTCGGGAGGATCAGTGGACAAGTCCTTCCCTTATTTATGATTTTCAATTTCTTTTTCACTCAAATCTCTCTCTCTCTCTCTCTCTCTCTCTCTCTCTCTCTCTCCTCCTCCTCCTCCTCCTCCTCTTGTGTACACTCACTTACCACACACACACACATGCCTAATTGAACTGGCTGGCCTACAGTGGTGTTTGACACTCCCAATTGCTAAGTTGAGCTTTGTTTATGGGATCACACCTTGTTCTCCTCATAACACTGCTGCACTGGGATATGGGATAGGCTGGTTTTTTCTGGAAATACCTGTTCTACTGGGCCTGTTTACTTGTCAGTCAGGTTTTTACCCATATGAGTATAAAAGAAGGATCCCTGAGTCAGCCTTATTTCCTCAGTATCTAGTGCTGCATTACTAAAGTTTGAAGTACTCAGAATTGTGCATGCAGCTGAATTAATTGCAAGAATAAAGAGGTTATACAGAAAAAGGTACATATCTATTGCATTACATGCTTCTTATAATCTACTAAATAATGGGAAGCTATAGTATATTTAATATGGGCACATGGAAAAAGCCTCACAGAAAGACTGGACTCCAAGAATCAGACCCTATCTACTGTGAGAAGAGGTTTCGTGTATCAACAAGACACATAACATTGGATGCAAGCTATAAATTCACAGAAGGACTGGACTCTAAGTATTAACAATCTACCTTCCGGACCCCTATATGGGAGTGGTCCCGCCCTCCCATAGCATGCTACAAGTAGGGAGTATAAAGGGACCGAAACTGGTAGTATTGCAACGATTGGGCTGTGAACTTTCGAACATTTAAACAAACTATTTATGTATGTTAATCATTTCATCATTGTCTACTGTTTACATGTTTTATTGTCTATTAAAGTATCCCTCAATTTTACAGCAAAGTGCCCTAGGAACCACTCAAAGGCTCAGTCGACAAGATCCTTCCCAACAACTCTTCTAATCCTTTCTCAAACACATACGCTTTGAAGCGTGGTCAGTTCGCTGGCCGGATTGTGACAATCCCTAGCCGATTTACTCAGTGTCAGTTACTCTTCGGAGTGGGGTTGCTGTCCTCTGAGTGGTTGAGCATAAAATTTCCCCCTGTTCCTTTAAATAAATAAATAAAAAATAAAAAATAAAAAAAAAATCCATTCACCGCCACAAAGTTTACCATTACAAAATATTGTAATGTTCACACAAAAATAATTTACACTGTATCATATAGCTGATCCAGGTGTATACGTCGGTTTCAACAAAATGGAGAAACAACTAGAAGATTTCATTGATCAACAATGTGCGTACTAGATACTGAGGAAATAAGGCTGACTCAGGGATCCTTCTTTTGTACTCATATGGGTAAAAACCTGACTGACAAGTAAACAGGCCCAGTAGAACAGGTATTTCCAGAAAAAACCATCCTATCCCAATCAATAGTTTAGTTTCAATCGTTTAGTTTTGCTTTGATATGAAGAACCTAGATGTAAACGCACAAAATCAGAGAGTACGTCTCCACTCACCTCCTCCTCTTCTTTTTTATCCCAAGGCCTCACTCATACACACCATCCACCCTAACAATTCACAATCTCAGTAATGTACATCTAACAAATGAAGATCTATAACTACTTAGTAAAGGACTATCCTTCGCCCCCTCCCTCATTACAAACACAAATCAACTCCACTTACAGCTTTTAAAACAGTTTAATTCCTTTTCAAAATCATTACGCCTTCATGTTGCTAAACAAAGTAGTGCATCGTCTCACCACACTAATCCAGCTACAGTAGAAACAACTGCTACATCATTATTTATCGGAAAATGAAGTTTATTCCCAAACAACATTCCACCACCTCATATGCTGAACTATACTCCGACAATACCCAACTAGAAAACTATATACACCACACCAGGCGCCTCTTAGATCAACAACTACAATCTTCAGTCTAAAAAACCAAATCTACAAAAAAGAGAAGAACAAACCATTAAAAAATTCAAACAGCTGCGTCATCAAATTATTATTAAACCAGGAGATATAAACTTGGGAATTGTGGTAATGAACACAGATGACTACATACAGCAGTGTATGGCACAATTAGGAGACAAAAACACCTATCAACCTGTCAACACCTACCCAGAACAGGAAATACACTCAAAATTACAGGATGCTGTAATAAACTACAAACACCATCTCAATAACCACAAAAAATTACTCCACTACTTACAACCAAAACACACCGACACACACGCATGCACACACACACACGCACACGTATACACACACACACACAAATTTGTGTGTGTGTGTGTGTGAGAGAGAGAGAGAGAGACAGACAGAGAGAGGGGGGGGGATTTTTATGTTTGATTTAACTGTCACGGCATAGAAAATTGGTACTTCATGCCGGCTGTGACAAGTATCGTCCTAGACACACTCATGATCATGGAATACGTATATATATATATTTATACGCTAGGCTGCCATTAGACACTTATTGATCTTTTTTATTACTGTAAAACTCACTTTTTAATCTTTACAAGAGACATTTGCAGACCTTAGCCTTTCTTTAACTCTTTAGGGCCACATATTCATAGCGCATATTTCAACGATTGTGTAATCTGCATTTTTTATTTTATAGCCATAGCGTTTGAGCTATGAGCTTTAGAGAAAGCGCTTTACTAAAATACCAAGAAAGAGTCAGGTCTGATTAGTGGAAGAGGAGATATAGGCTTTAGAGTTCAAAGGTCTCGATCGCGGCGAGATCGTGAACTTTGGTTTGAAACTCACGTTTTTTTCTTAGTGCTTTGCAGAAGAAGCTTGACGCTAGCTATGGAGGTGCAGGGAGGCTTAGGCTATACCTGCATGCAAGCGCTTTTGCAGTGCTGCTCATAAAGCTGGAAAAAAGCCTGAAGTATGCAGGTTGTTTGGTGAACTTTGACCCCTTCCATTTTTGTAAGCTTTTTATAAAAGCAAACCTAAAACTAATTCCCAGTACGGTAGTACTGGGTACATAGGAATTGCATGGATGGCCCATTAGCGCATTACAAATATTCATGCGAATAACTCTGCAAAAACTGAGCGCTTGGCACTAAAAGGCTTCTTAAGCTACTATTTAGCCTTTTCTCTTTCTATTGAGCCTAAAAACATAGCCTCAAACCATCGCTAAAGTTACAAACTAAAGTATGCCAAACCTCCAATTTTCTCCATCTTCTTCTTCTTCTATCTTGGAACGACTTTTCTCGAAGACCGCTCGCTTTTAGAAGCTGATTCTTGAACGAATAAACTTGGTTTCTTTGTCTTCACGTGCTTTTTGTATCGGTTATTTGTCTCTCTAGCTGAGTCGCTAGATACAAGACGAAAAACGCCTTCTCCATATGGCAGCCATTCATTTCTATACTCATTAATAATTCATTAACTACCTTGGAAATCAAGTTGACGACCCTTTTCCAGTTAGACAAGTGTGTGTTAATTGGAGTCCGAATATTCGCTGCCCTGCCTGTTTTACCTGAAGATTTCTGGTTGTGCTGAAGTCTCTGTAACCAGTTACCGGTACCTTTCAGTCTTCAATAATAGGAGGTGAATAGACTACTTTGTTACATAGTTGTCATTATAAGAAGATGAGCAAAGCAAGTAAATTTTGTAAGATAGAGTCAGTCTACAGCTCCAGCCTCCCGGCTGAGCTGAGATGCTTCACCATGACTTTATACTGATAGCATAGATTATAACATAAGCTATAATATCCATGCTGATAGTGTAAAAGTAGCTACCATATACACACAAACTCAAATGTGATGTAGAATAATGAAAAAATTAGAACAAACAATTGCAAGTGAAAAAAACATTTTTGGAAATGTAATGTGACATAGGAATGGCCAAATCGTAAAAAAGAAAGCAAACAAGATGGAATAGCTGTTTAAGTGTGTAAAGAATTATTCCTATGGCCAAAATAAGAGACTCAACATGGAAAAGAGTACTACATGCAGCCCACACAGGAATGATTCTGCACACACTCACACAGCCATTCCATCTTGTTTGCTTTGTTTTTTACGATTTGGCCATTCCTATGTCTCATTACATTTCCAAAAATGTTTTTTTCACTTGTTTGATATAGCGATGGCTTAGTACAACCATAGCTAAGCTCAACTATTTACAAAAGAGAGTGGCTAAGGCAAAAGTAAGAACAAAAATGTACAAAAACCAAGGTTAATTAAATATTCATAAAATCTACTTAAGTATGCATAATCAATTCAGGCCCTAAAGAGTTAATCCAGAGAATACAGATATCAACATGCAGCTGCTTGAGCGCTCTATTTGATGCTACCCGTACCTTATGTATACACGTAAGTTTGGGGGCAGCAACTTCCTGTATGACGTCACTAATACTACAGTTCCATTGCGTTTGTACTGCTCAAGAGGTTACATAGAAAGATGTAATTTTGCAGATACTAGTACCGCTGAAAAGAGTGATGTTTGGTATCATTAAGAGTAAGTATTAGACTACTTAGAAATGGCCATATCTTTGTGAAATAGAATATCATTCTCAAATAATTAGCAAAATTAACAAAATAAGCATTGTTTTAGTATTGTCCTGTACAACAGATGAAGTGCATAATTAATTGTGGTTTGTGGTTTGTGGCTGTACTAGGCTCCTTTGCTTGACAAAATGTTTTGATATGGTATTGTTCTGTATAGTTTGTGTATGTGACTTAGCCTTGATTTTGTGACCAACTGTATTAACGGATTATACGCTGAATTCTTTTGAAGTGAATGACGTCATACGGCAAGATTAAATTTTTAAATTTTTAGTAGCTACGCCTTCTTTTTGTTTTTCTTCTAAAGTAAAGATTAGGCAAAGCTTTTTATATGATGCAGCTAAGCAAACATCAAGCTTACTATACTCCAGATCTTGTTGCTTAGTGAAGCTTTTGCTGGTAAAAAAGCCTAACATACCAGAGGGTCAAATACGCTAGGATATAGCCGCGCGTATAAAGCTTTTTTTCCAGCTAGCCAGCAACGCTTACAAAAGCAATGCTATGGCTATATAGCCTAACTATCCCTGCACCTATGTAGCAAGTTTCAAGCTTATCCTCTGAAGGGTTGTAGAAAAAACATCGATCTAAAGTTGACCATCGTGATCGCGAAGATCGTGACCGTTAGTTGCTCAAAGACGAGTAGCGCCACGCCTTACTAGCAGTTCTAAGTCTGACTTGATATTTGAGTTGAATGGTCCCTTACCTATTTGTATATAAAGTTTAAAGTTCAGGGCTAATTGATTAGCTTGCAAAATAGTCGCAAGTACAGCCTTGACACGATTTTGCGTCAACCGTGGTTTGAAACACCCACGCAAATGACGCGATTTAGCGTCAACCGCAGGTAATCAGTTAATACCCTCGTTGACTTATTTTGTGGCCTTTTCTCAGTTGTGTGACTCTTTCTCTGTGCTAGATTCTTGTTTCACTAAACTTTCTCAATTGGCAAGCCTAGCATGCAGCTACAGCAAATCCAGTACAATTTGGTGTCAGGATTGGGATGACTACGAGAGCTGCAAAGATGGAGAAACAGTTGGCTATGCTGCTAGCTAAGATGAATGAGCAAGGAGAGCAGTTGAAGGCTCTGACCGAGCAGCAGTCCCCTTTGGCTGAAAGTTTGGCGGCAGGCCAGGAGAAGGTAGAGCAGCAGATATATTCGGTCCAGGGAGACCTTAATTCTGTAAAGGCTATGGCCGGTGAACGATTGCCTTGGAGCAGTAGAGGAGGTCGTGGATGGAGTGAAGACCCTGCAAACTGAGCTGGGGGAGAGACAGAAGTCCCTGAAAACTGAGCTATATGAGGAATTATCAGGAGAGCTTTACACCAACACTGCAAGGGCAGGTCTGCGTGTTTCAGCCCAGTTTCCACAGTGACAGACACAACCAGTCTTATGCCAGATGTGGAGCGAGATGTCACAGGAACCGGCGGTGGACTGACAGATGGGACAGAGGGTAGACATAGTTCGAGTAGGCATGCAGGCCCCCCTACTTATGATGGGAAGGGGACCTGGGACACTTATTTCACACAGTTTGAGCTACTGGCCCAAATTAACCACTGAGAAGCATTGCACAAGGCAGCCTACCTGGCAATCAGTCTAAGCTAGAGGACCAGCTGCTACAGTCCTTACTAATCTTCCAACAGACCAACGCCAGGACTACCGAGCACTAACTTCAGCACTTCAGGCTCGCTTTGGCACAACCCACCAGACTGAATTGAACAGGATGAAGTTGAAGGCTCGCATCTGCCAGAGGGAAGAAAGCCTACCGGAGTTGGTGGCTGAAGATGTGGAGCGCCTCATGCGACTGGCCTACCCTGCCGCAGCAAAATCAATGGTAGAAGTACTAGCAAAAGACCAGTTCATTTACTCCCTCCCAGAGAAGGACATGCGACTCAAGGTCCATCAAGGTCGACCCACTACTCTGAGAGCTACTTTGGAGACTGCATTGGAGTTGGAGTCCTACCAAATGGCAAGCAGACAGAAGAACCGGTTGTGCGAGAAGCACGGTTGGAGCAGGATCGGACTGAGTCACCCAAGAGCCCAGTAGGCTATGGTGCAAGACCCAAAGAAAGTTCAGGCATGGAGATACTCCAGCAACTGGTTGCAAGGATTCTTCGGGTGTATGAAACAAGCTGGTACCTGTTTTAGCAATCAAGGATGGATGTTTTCTAGAACAGTTTTGGAGATAACATATGTATTATGTATGTAGAGAACTTCTGTTATTGACCAAGAAGATGGTTGCCAATTGCTCAGTTGTGACCATACATTTGCATCAGCAAGTAAGTAGAGGATAAATTGTACATATACATAGTGTTATATGAATGCAAAATGTGTTGCTTTGTAGTAATATAAACATAATATTCACCATTATTTCATTTCCTCAGCTAATATTGGCCTTGGGAGAGATGGCGATAGCAATATGTGACCTGTCAAGGGAAAACGTGCCCGGTTAGGAAATTATTGTTTTTGGAGTAAAATGCGGTTTTAGTTTAATTCGCGTTTTTGCACAAAATTTTTTTCCTTGCATGGCTGTGCTGCGCTACATCTCAGCATGCTCCCTGCAAAATTTGAGGGGTGGAGCTGCTTCTGTTGCAAAGAAATAGACAGCAATGTCAGTCTCGTTCATTTTTATCTAGTTGCTAACACAGAGGACAGTTGCTATGCTGTGCAACAAACCGTAGCGAATATTTATGAGCAAGGCAGCTGCCACTAAAAATGAATTTTTATTTGGTGTTTTCTTTGACTTATAAGCTGACTAATCTCAAAATTTTGCTACAGCACATAGACAGAAAGGCAAGCCAAAGCTTTGTACATGCTTGTCTAATCCAAGCGCTTTCATACAGTACCTTTCTACTCGTGGATATTGCCTCTCCTTGGACGGCGATCGCGTACAGGTTATTTTGAGGCTTAGATTAGTTCTTGAAACTTACTGTACCTAGAATCTATTTCATTACTGACAAGTGCTTACCTCCTTGAGTCGCTCATGGGTCTTCTTTCCTAGCTACTCGCTTCTCATTAAATAATTTTACGACGATAATTTTAGCCCCCACGTGGCTGGCTGTGGTAATATTCAGCGTGTACTGTACATGATCTAATAATGATACGGAAGGTATACGGACCGCCCATAGTTTACCTAACAACAACTTTACAACCGTTTTTTTAGGAAGCCACGAGTGGAGGCAGGGCTGCTTGCAAGAGCTATATCTGGAAAACTGCTATAGTTATGCTTACCAAATTTTGATATGCGCTTCCCAGGAAGGCCTAGATATATATACCTTGAATAGCTAACTCAAAATTCGCAGAGTTTCCTAACTGGCACGTTTTCCCTTGACAGGTCACATATGCAGCCTTGTTCTGTGTACTTAACAGTATAGGACAAGTTCTTACATGGAAACTATCACCAGGACTGAAGTTAATTGACATATATACAGAGTCATTTACTTGCACTAAACGAGCGTATTAACTCGCACTAACTAAATTTCTAGCAGCTAATGAATTATGCATGAGTGTAGAAATTAATGGGGGCCATATGGAGGAGGCACTTTTCACCTTGTATCTAGCTAATCAATGAGAGGTGCTATGGCAAAAGCGACTGTACCGGAAGAAACCAAGTTCATTGGTTCAAGAATCATCTTCTAAAAGTGAATAGTTTCTGTGAAACGTTGAGCCAAGATAGAATAAGAAGATGGAGAAAATTGGAGGTTTGGCATGTTTGTGTTTGTTACTTTAGCGATGTTTTTAGGCCATGTTTTTGGGCTCATTAGAAAGAGAAAGAGCTAAACAGTAGCTTTAAAAGCCTTTTAGTGCTAAGCGCTCAGTTTTTGCAGTCATTCGCGTGAATATTTGTAATGAGATAGGCAGCTGCTGTAAAAAATGAATTATTGTTCAGTGTAATTTCGGCTTTAAAGGCTTTTGTTCACAGAATTTTGGTACAGCACATGCACAGAGAGATCAGCTAAAGCTTCTGATATGCTTGCCTAATTCAAGCGCCCACATAGAGCAGCTTTCTGCTCGTGGGTGTTGCCTCACCCTGTATGCGATCGCATACAGGTTATTCTGAGGCTTATCTTAGTTCCTAGAACTTACTCTACCTAGAATCTACCACTTTACTAGCAAGCGCTTACCTCCACGAGTCCAGTAGCCTTCTCCTGGGTCTTCTTTCCTAGCTACTAGCTTCTCACTAAGTAATTTAACTGGCCACGTGGCTGTTTGTGGTAATATTCTGCATGTACTGTACATGATCTAATTATGATACGGAGAGTATATGGACCGCCCATAGTTTACCTAGCAACAACTTTACAACCATTTTTCTAGGAAGCCATGAGTGGAGGCAGGGCTGCTTGCAACAGCTATATCTAGTCTAGTCCTAGACCCCGCCTTTTCCGCCCAGCGAAAAATGGGGGTCTAGAAAAACTGGCACACATTTTGTGTTCTCTGCTCAAAATCAGGCAGAGCCAATCAGATTGCTTACATGAAGTCATGTGACTATAATGTCACATGACAGAACGTTGATTGTGGAAGTCGCGAAAAATTGTTGTAAACTGAACAGTCTGCAGAATTTTTGCTTGTGTTTATAAAAGTTTTGAAACCAGTTGAAACTCGAACAACGTGCCACTCAGGGTAGTTAAGGAGCGGGTAAGTATAGAAATTTGACAATTTCAATATCTCCTTTCAGTTTTCATGTTATGGTTTCAAACTTGATATGCAAGTATAGCTTGTCATTTTGGATGTTTGTGCTAAGTTTTATGGTCATGTGATTATGAATATTCGTATAATCCGGCAGAGAAGGAAAAAAATTCGCTGCAAAAAAAGGATTTGTTCCCATGGTGGTAGAAGGCTGTTGTCATGGTTACACATTCCTCAGGTGATGGACTAATTGATTCCAGCTGCGCATAATGAATAAATGCATAATTAATGAGATATGGTAACTTGAATTTTTAATGAAGGTGTGCATTATTTAGAAAATGCTCATATCACATTAATTATTCATTTATTCATTATGCGCAGCTGGAATTAATTAGTACACATTATTAACAATATGTAACCATGACAACAGCCCTGTAGCACCATGGGAACAAATCCTCCTTTTGCAAAATATATTTTCTTTAAATTATGAAAGTATTCGTGGTCATATGACATCATAATTTGGTACGAACATTCAAAATCCAAAGTTATACTTATATGCAAAGTTTGAAACTTAAACATGAAAACTGAAAGGAGATATTCTAATCTTTAAGTTAATTAGGCCTTACTATTCGTCCCATGCCTTAACATTGACATCGCTGAAGCTAGCGCTTTCATCTCTGAATGGAACAGATAAGAATCTATGTTATTACTAAGGCATGAGCTACAGAAATTCAGTAGGTAAGGTTAGCGTGACATTTTGACTTAAAGCACTCGATCTACATGACTTACTGGCTACTCATTTCTCAACGTATCATGTTCACTATATATAAGTCTCCTGCTTGGACAAAAAAAACTGTGTTGAAACTTGCTCGCGAAAATGCTGTATGATCCGCAAGAGGTCAGGCTGCACGTGAATCATGACGAAGTTACGAATAATTACATTCCAAGTTTTCACTGAAAGTGTGCAAGTTTTTCTAGACCCCCATTTTTCGCTGGGCGGAAAAGGCGGGGTCTAGGACTAGACTACAGCTATATCTGAATAACTACTGTAGCTATGCGCATCAAATTTTGATACGCACTTCCTGAGAAGGCCTAGATATATGTGAAATAGCTAACTCAAAATTCGCGGAAATTCCCAAACGTCAGGTTTTCACTTGACAGGTCACATATGCCACAGCTAAAATTGTTTCTGATGGACTTACTAGCCCCAAATAGGTACCATCTTGTTTGTGTTCTTTTTACGATTTAGCCATTCCTGTATCTCATTACATTTCCAATGTTTTTTTTTACTTGTTTGTTCTCATTTTTCCATAATTCTACATAGTAAATTTGTGTTGGGTGTGTGTAGTTAGTAGTCTGGCAACTGAGCCAGACTCACTGAGCCAGCTGAGCTGGTAACTTGATACTGAAGTGAAACACACATCTCAGTCATTTGGAGGCAGGAGCTGTATCATAAGATTTACTTGCCTTTCTATGATAATCAAAGTCCTGATTCATCTCTTAAGAAGAGCAAGAGCACTCAGGTATCACAAAATAGTTCCAGGGAACTTCAGTGCATTCCAAATAATGCACACTTTTGTGTGTGGAAAGGGTCGTCAATTCNTGAGGCTTATCTTAGTTCCTAGAACTTACTCTACCTAGAATCTACCACTTTACTAGCAAGCGCTTACCTCCACGAGTCCAGTAGCCTTCTCCTGGGTCTTCTTTCCTAGCTAATAGCTTCTCACTAAATAATTTAACTGGCCACGTGGCTGTTTGTGGTAATATTCTGCATGTACTGTACATGATCTAATTATGATACGGAGAGTATATGGACCGCCCATAGTTTACCTAGCAACAACTTTACAACCATTTTTCTAGGAAGCCACGAGTGGAGGCAGGGCTGCTTGCAACAGCTATATCTAGTCTAGTCCTAGACCCCGCCTTTTCCGCCCAGCGAAAAATGGGGGTCTAGAAAAACTGGCACACATTTTGTGTTCTCTGCTCAAAATCAGGCAGAGCCAATCAGATTGCTTACATGAAGTCATGTGACTATAATGTCACATGACAGAACGTTGATTGTGGAAGTCGCGAAAAATTGTTGTAAACTGAACAGTCTGCAGAATTTTTGCTTGTGTTTATAAAAGTTTTGAAACCAGTTGAAACTCGAACAACGTGCCATTGACATCGCTGAAGCTAGCGCTTTCATCTCTGAATGGAACAGATAAGAATCTATGTTGTTACTAAGGCATGAGCTACGGAAATTCAGTAGGTAAGGTTAGCGTGACATTTTGACTTAAAGCACTCGATCTACATGGCGAACATTACTTACTGGCTACTCATTTCTCAACGTATCATGTTCACTATATATAAGTCTCCTGCTTGGACACAAAAAAACTGTGTTGAAACTTGCTCGCGAAAATGCTGTATGATCCGCAATAAATTTTTGAGGTCAGGCTGCACGTGAATCATGACGAAGTTACGAATAATTACATTCCAAGTTTTCACTGAAAGTGTGCAAGTTTTTCTAGACCCCCATTTTTCGCTGGGCGTAAAAGGCGGGGTCTAGGACTAGACTACAGCTATATCTGAAAAACTGTAGCTATGCGCATCAAATTTTGATATGCACTTCCTGAGAAGGCCTAGATATACGTGAAATAGCTAACTCAAAATTTGCGGAAATTCCCAAACGTCAGGTTTTCACTTGACAGGTCACATATGCCACAGCTAAAATTGTTTCTGATGGACTTACTAGCTAGGCCTATATAGCTACAAACTTTCATAACCTGACTTAAAGATTTATAATACCTAGCTAATAAAATAGATAGGCCTAGCTATTATTAGCACAAGTTCTCATTGATTTGAGGGAAGTTACTACCAACAACTGTCAATATATTATATTAGCTATCTATGGTAAAAATTCGGTCTCCTCTCCACAGTATCGCTACTTGTACAGTATACAAACTGAGCTTCAAAGGACAGATAATCAAAACTTGAAGCGATCCCAGGCCGGACTCACACAACTATGACAGTGCATAGATGTCCATGTCAATGAATGTTCTTAATGATCAAAATTGTATGATTCCTGAGGCTCGAAAATTCACCAGCTCGAAGAGAGCAGGCGAGAAACTTCAAGCTCACATGGTTTTCATGTGACTGCGATTTCTCTCTGACTTCTATTGATTTCTTGGGCAAAGCGTATGAGATTTCCAGTACTGTGGGCCCGTCGGCACAAAAGCCTCGTATCTCAGAAACTACAGTGTCTTGCTTACACAACCATTTTCAAAATAATTTAGATTCATGAACTTCGGTTTGAACCATAGAGCGGCCATTCTTCACATTATCCAGTAACAGACAGACGCCCCCACACACAAAACGACTACTGTTGTAGAACACCAACTCCAAATAGGTGCTTCTACTGGGATAATGGTCTGTCTTATTGTTCTTCCACATTGCTTTTCTGGTGGCTCACTCCAGATCTCATATCTTTCCACCAATATGTCTTCTTCAATGTATCATAAATCTTTCTTTCTCTGAAATGCCCTGTAAGTTTTCCCTAGTGAATTCTATTCAGCAGCCTGGCTTGCAGGTATTCCAGTACGACATCTTGCCAGTGTCCCGGACTTTCATTATGCATGATCCCATCAATGATCTTGTACTGGTCTTGTTCATTGATTAACTTCTTGGCCAATCTTACCTCTTACCTAGATTCTAGTCGACTGACCAACTTTTGTTCTCTGGAAAAGTTGCTACAAAATATATAGCATCTGGGCAGAGTTATAAAATTTGAAGCTCAGCAAAAGGTAAGTATGTACTTTGAGACAGTATGTAGACCGCACTAGTGAATATTGTCCAGTAATGTCCCCCCCCCCTAGCCCCCCAAAAGGGCATAAACCAGTCTCAAGACTTTGCATGGGCCTGGGGATGAGACTACACTTTTGCCAGCAGCAGTGCGGCATGTGCACCACCTTAGCTCTGCCAATTATGCCGGATTGCAGTATGCAGACCTACCCTTGTAAGTCACTGACTGTACAACCTTCTCAAATACAGATAATCAGAGCGAAGTTACACTCAGTGATATCAGTGGCAAGATTGGGAGGCACATGCACTGCAGTTTAGCCTACACACTACATGCTAGCGCTGGGGATATGAGTTAATTCCGGCCTCTATAGATGAGCCTTAAAATGGGGCTATTTATGCTGCATGCAGGTGGTGTTGAAGAAGCTTGAAAGGCCTGAGGGGGCCAACAGTGAACGGACACAAGGTTGTAGAGAATTTGCATATTGAAAGCAAGTGATTGAGCTAGCTATTATTCTTGACCCTGATGGGGCTAATTTTTGTTGCTTTGACCCCTTAATTGCATCTAGATCCCATTCGCTGGTTTTGATATAGCTGGTATGGTCGTCACTGTTACCAGTTGTGCCTTTACTTTGGAGAAGTGCCACTAGCTAGCTCTGATGACAAAATAATGTTAACGTGTATGCTTATGGAAGTATAAAACAACAGCATGAATATAAGTACAAAAAACATTAGAAATATATTGCAAACATAGGAGTGGCCAAATCGTAAAAAAATGAGCAAAAATGATAGGACTTGAATGGTTGTCAGACTGAGCAAGGAGTTCATTTCACTGTGTCACATATGTTCATATTCCTACTCAACTGAGCTCAATGACATTGTAGACACAGGAATGAACTCGCTCAATCTGACAACCATTCAAGTCCTATCTTGTTTGCTCACTTTTTTACAATTTGGCCATTCCTATGTTTGCATTACATTTCTAATGTTTTTTTGTACTTGTTTGTTCTATTTTTTCCCCAAATAATTGTTTATAATATCAGTGGGGACAGTCTTCTGAGTCTCACAGAGCTACAGAGCTTGGGCACTATATGACTTAATTGCTTGCAATGGATTCCAAATAACGCACACTTTATATGGAAAGGGTCGTTAGGCTAGCTAATTATGAATAATGCATGAGTTTAGAAATTAATGGCTGCCATTTGGAGAAGGCGCTTTTCGCCTTGTATCTAGTGACTCAATGAGAGGCACAAAAAACCAATGGCAAAAGCGATTGAAGACATAGAAACCAAGTTTGTTCGTTCAAGAATCAGCTTCTAAAAGTTAATGGTCTTTAAGATATGGTGTGAGAAGATAGAAGAAGAATAAGAAGAAGATGGAGAAATTTAGAGGTTTGGCATATTTTATTTTGGTACTTTAGCGATGGTTTTAGGCCATGTTTTTGGGCTCATTAGAAAGAGTAAATATTAGCTTAAGAAGCCTTTTAGTGCCAAGCGCTCAGTTATTGCAGATTTATTTGCGTGAATATTTGTATTGCGCTAATGGGCCATCTGTGCCATTCCTATGTTGATGGCACTGTCAGGCCAGAAAGCTAATGTGACTGAAAAGTCACTGACCTTTAACCCCAAGTTTGACCCTCAGAAGGACCCTCCATTCACTCTATCTGTAGGGTCTAGGGCTATCTCCAAAAGAGCCAATTAAGACCAGACATCCACTGATTTGAATGTGACCTATTCACTTCTACTGCAGTTTGGCTCTCTCGAACTAACCCATCTCTCAGTGGCCGACTGTGCTCATCCTGATAACTCCATCCAGATTGTGACAAATGAGCCCACATCATGGAGCTGCTCCTATCGTTTGATATGACTCCTTTACCTGTAGCCGGATATCACTATTTAGTATTTCCAGGTTTCAAAACTTTTTTGGATGCAGCAAATTAAGACAGAGCAGCAAAAGGACAGACTAGATAGCATTAGCTAATAATATGAGTGTCTCTGATTGAACACATGCACGCACACAAAAAAATACTGTAGAATAAATAAAAGTGGAGAATAAACAACAGGTGATTCATGGCGGGTAAGGCTGGTTTTTAAAAGTGTTTAGGGTTGGGCTATTGACAATGTGACTGGGTAATGCTGGGATTAAACTAAATAATGAAAGGCACCATATGCATGGTGCACGACCCTCGGCGTATATACACTGTAATAAATGCAATACAATATTTATTGCATGCATTATTCACAAGCTATATTGCTGCAGAGTTTGCAAAACACAAGCGTATGTATGGCACGCCAAGTGTAACAGTGGGAATCTCAAGACGTCATCACATGTTTGTGNCTGTAGGATTATGGTGATAACTGTAATACTGCTGCTATCCTAAAGAAAGGTAATTAAGATTTGGTGGACATTATTTGGAAATAATCAGTGTCCTTATTTCCAGCACTATGTTTATTCCTTATTTAGCTGAAGATGACCGCAATACTTTCTTTGAGACACTTCCGACTAGGTATGGATTCAGGCACACTGTTGATCGTTCTAAAATCTTCGAGTCGGTTACTTCTCTCTACTCAACTAATACCCAAAATCTGATTTTGGAGTATCCTATGAGGGTACATTTTGAAGGTTAAAGGGCAGTAGACCAAGGAGGTGTTTTAAGAGAGATGTATTCAGCATTCTTTGAGGAGTTGTACTGCAGAATGTTTGATGGCAATGTCCTTTTAACACCAGTTGTGCACCCACAGGTAGACCTGTCTATTTTCCCTATTGTCGGCCACATCATCTCTCACAGCTATCTTTTGTGTGGAGTACTGCCTATGAGAATTGCTCTTCCCACGCTTATTCGTTGCCTCCTTGGTGGAAACGCAATGGTACCTGATACGGTAATGATCACCACATTCATTGACAGTTTGTGTACTCATGAGGCACAAGTTGTACAAGAGGCTTTAAGTATGTGAAACGGGATTATAGATCATTTCCATCTGAAGTTTCTACCGGCATTAAATCGGTTGTAAGTCAATTTGGCAGCAGGTCTATTCGAGTTCCAGGTAACTTAAAACAGATGCTATTGCAATTGTCTTCACCTTGAAGCCTGCAGCAGTAGTGACTGCTATAAATAGTGGGGTACCAGCTGAACATCTTCAATTTTGGCAGAACCAGGGTGTTGATCATGTGGTTTCATTGTACTATGCAATGTGTGCATCACCACGTAAGGTTTTGGAATGTTAGAGGATTGTCAGGGAGAGAACACCAGCTAACAACGTGTGACTTGCGGCAGTATGTTGGTAGTATGGGGACGGAAGACTTGCGGTCATTCTTGAGATTCTGTACTGGTAGTACTGTGTGCACTGGAACAAAGCTAAATGTGTCGTTCAATACTTTGGATGGCTTGGCACGACGACCCATTGCCCATACTTGTGATCCGTGTCTGGAGTTGTCTTGTATGTATGTAACTTATCCTGAATTTGTGAATGAGTTCCGGTTGTGCCTCAATGATGAATAAGCTTGGATCATGGACGCTATGTAGTATACTGGTATATAGCTTAATTAATATAGTGACATGGTATAACTTTGATTGTATAAAATTAATTTTTGCTTAATTCGTGTATGCTTTCAGTTCTAATATATACAGTTTTGGACTCCTGGTTTGGTAACAATAAATATTATGCATGCTCTTGATATGCCTTATAATTATTAATTATTATTGTCACTTCATCATTAATTGGGGTAACAATGCATGTGTATGCACTTATGATCATTACTGTTAATAACTTAGGATAACAATAAGTAGGCTCATGCAGCTCTGTATGCGTATATATGTGCCGAAATTGAGACATATATATATGCCTTATATATGTGCCGAAATTGAGACATGCCTTGTTTCAATACTTTGCCCATTCCTACACTACTAATTTTTTTTGAAATTTTTATTACTTGTTCTAACATTATGTAGTTACCTACTAACTAACTACTTGACTACTTGAGCACAGTTTCCAGAGAACCATGTAGAAGTGTTTGGCCAACTAGTACTTTCATTGACTTCACCAAGTATAAGTTCTTTTAGCATAATATATACATACATGCATGCATGAGCTTGCCAAGTTTTTACACACTCAGCCAGAGGGTTAGCTATAATGGATATTATCATGTATAAGCTGTAAGATACAGCTATCATGTAATACCTTAAACAGTTAAAACTTAATATTGATCAATGTCATACTATAAATTATCATTGATAAGGTCATTTATAGACCTGTATAGTAATGGAAATGTTAACACTCTTATTATAGTTTGATGAGCCGGTTTTTTTTATCACTAATAGCCAGTCCATTTATACACTCCATTTCAGAAATATGAGGATTATTGTTGTATTTAAGTGTGTGCATGCTAGCACAGGTGCATGCATAATATTATTATTATCTCTTAGTAACAACAACCAAAAAATTGATATAATACAATTGAAAACTAATACCTCTGTGTGCACATGCATGCATGACACACATAATTATGCTAAGAGGTGAAATTGAAACACATGACATTGTCACATTGCTTAATTGAGTGTTTTACTAATTAAAATTAATAATAAGATTTATAATTAAGTCACATGGATGCAGTGATACGATTGACAATGGTCTTACATTTGAGTTAATGAGCCACTTTGTTGCCACTGAAGTAAGATCTGAGTTGTCCTTTCGTAGAGATCGATGGCATAATTGTCACTAATACTAAGTGGATCAACATTTAGAAGTAGAAACTCTTCCTGTTCTGGTGATAATCTGATTTTTGACTGAGGGACTACAACTTTTTCACTCTCGCCATTTTCTGAAACAACTATTTCACTCTCTGAATCAGTATCATATTCTCCATAAGAGTCATTTACTGCACTGAAAAAATCCATAGCACACAAACATGACTCATACAGATGTAAGCAACCAGACACATACAGCTGTCGAGGTGACATGTGTTGAGAAGTTCGTATTCCATGATTATTCCAGGCAGTACAGAATGTGTCAAGTGCTTTATTGATTCTTGGCAAATACACAAAATGCAGTGAAAACATGTGGATCTCATCAAGAGGGTCTAACAGAGAATGGTGTTCTAGATAATAGAAGAGTTGGTAGAACAATTTTGTAACACTTGCATGTACATCTCGCCACAACTGTTCAATTCGTTGGTTGTGTGTAGAGGAACCTGTAATGACACTATTTCTGTGTAATCCACGGTGCTGTAACATATGCCTAGCAACGTCATAGTTTTGTTTTCCATAATCACATCTGATTCGAGAAGGCAAACCGAATTCTTGCACAGCTGTCAAAAACCCATTGTAAACTGTTGTTGCTTTGTTATTTGTGCTACATCTAAGGTAGGTTACCATTCGACTATATCCATCGATACAACCGTGGGTAACAAAACACCAACGGACAAGCTTGTGATGACCATCTGCTTTAAACAATGCATATGACTGTATCAATCACAATCATGAACCATGCAGCAGCTAATTTACACTCACCAAGGTGCCAAAAGCTGTTTGGGCCTGGGACAGAGTATGGTCTTCGAGGTTGAAGATTTTTCTTCCACCAGAGTGGTGTGTTGATTGAATCTATCTGATGAATACAACGGCGAACACGTTTACAAGACACTTGATACCCTCTTCCTTTGAGGGCTCCCATTACAACAGATTCCCCTATATATGGCAATTCTCCCTTTAGTTCTCGCAAGACCTCTTCAAGTTCATCATCGTCAACATTTTCTTCTGTATCATTCAGCATGCCACATTCTTGCCTTCTCCTATAAATAGTCATACGAGACACACCCAAAAGTGAAGCTATACTGCTCCAATTAAATGATAAAGAATGAAGATATTCCAATTGCTTCGGTGAGATACGAAACTTTGGCCTTCCCCTGTGTTCATTGTGGCTCAAAGGAGCACTATACTGTGCAGAGTGGGTCTTAGTGGCATGTTGATATTCACTCCACAATGCATATAGCGTGGAAAAGATCCCTTTCAACTCACTCAACATAGATACAATGTGGTTAACTTCTGAATTTTCTTGATTTTGGTTATCAACTCAGGTACATTAAGGACTGGGACCACGAATTATTGCTGAGTCAGCAAAAACGGCGCGCGCCCCGTAAGGATCTATAGTACACGCCCTTTTTTGTCATATGATCATTGCGTGACTGTTCATTTATTGACTCGTTTAGAAAAGAAAGTGAGCTGCCTGTGAAAGTTTGTGAGAGGTATTTTTAGTTCTGCTGCTAATTTAGCTTCTTTTTGCTAGTTATTTCTAAGCTATCGCTCATATTGGTATGTACAGTGTTTGTAGTGATCACGTGGTCTTGAGATGACATGGCAAGTAGCCTCACTAAGTCAAGAATCTTTGAACGGAATTCTTACGACGCTTGTGAAGGTCAGTAAATGAGGTAAGTATGATCTAAACTAGGCTGTAAACAAGAATATTTCTTTACTTTTCAGAAAATAAACATAGCTACGCTCGTACAGCGCAAAATATGTTAATTAGCTTCATAAAAAAACAACTTTTTGTCTCATAATTGGCATTCTGTGTATTTTTAGCTAAAACGCAGTAGAGGCTATTGTCCACATTAACTGCAGAGTCTGCTGAGCACAGTGAAACCGCTCTAGCTTAGGCGCTTATATTCCGTGTTGTGTAAATTTGCCTATCGACCTCCATCGCTTTATAGTGCCACACCCACTCATCCTTGTGGTAGGCGTGGCTAATTAAATCAATTTTCTAATTATTAAACATTCCCATTTCATATAATGTTTGAAAGAAGTCTAAATAATGTATATATTTTCTGGTATAGCACCATGAATAACCACCTTGATGTCAAAATTTTAGCTGGTCCCAGTCCTTAGTAGGCTTTCGAGTAAAACTCTGCTGATTGTAGTAACACTGTTTTCAGAATGTCTGATCCTTTTAATAGCGTATTCTGTATAGGAGCTATTAGCAATCCCATACTGCATTTGCAAAGATGAACAAAAGCTTGCTAGCTCTTCAAAATACTCCGGGAGAGCTGTCCAGGTTTGCCATCAAAATCCTTGGACTTAGTCCGGTATCCGTACTATCCATATAGGAATAGGTAGTGACATTTTTATTGTCTATTGGGTTATATAGAGATATCTCGACCAATGGATTCCAATATGCTACCATGCAGTTGACTCCCCACATAGAGATTTGTTGACGAATGGATTCTACTATGTATACATGTGCTACCATGGCAGTTGACTCCCCACATAGAGTTAAGAGGTCCATATCTGTCCCATTCCATAAAACCAACAATATAATCTACTCTAAAAGATAGCACTTTCCACCAATCCGTCTCATTCTACAGTCCGAATTTACTCTAAGAGATAGCACTTTCCACCAATCCGTCCCATTCCACAGTCCGAACTATGGAATGTGCAAGGATTGACCAATGGAACATACTGTAAGAGAGAGCACTTTACTCCAATTCATCCATTTCCATAGTCCTAACTATGAAATAGGAATGGATGGACCAGTAGAATCCACTCTAAGAGATAGCACTTTTCACCAATCCTTCCACAGTCCGAAGTATGGAATGGGCAAGGATTGATCAATGTAATCCACTCTAAGAGATAGCACTTTTCACTAATCCATCCAATTCCACAGTCCAAACTATGGAATGGGCAAGGATTGACCAATGGAATTCACTCTAAGAGATAGAACTTTCCACCAATTCGTCCCGTTCCACAGTCCGAAATATGGAACGGGTAAGGATTGACTAATGGAATCCACTCTAAGTGGAGAGCACTTTACTTCAATCCATCCATTTCCACAGTCCCAACTAGAGAATGGTAATGGATGGACCAGTGGAATCCACTCTAAGAGATAGCACTTTTCACCAATCCGTCCAATTCCACAGTCCAAACTATGGAATGAGCAAGGATTGACCAATGGAATCCACTCTAAGAGATAGCACTTTCCACCAATCCGTCCCATTCCACAGTCCGAACTATGGAATGGGCAAGGATTGACCAAAGGAATCCTTTCCACCAATTCGTCCCGTTCCACAGTCCGAACTATGGAACGAGTAAGGATTGACTAATGGAATCCACTCTAAGTGGAGAGCACTTTACTTCAATCCATCCATTTCCACAGTCCCAACTAGGAAATGGTAATGGATGGACCAGTGGAATCCACTCTAAGAGATAGCACTTTTCACCAATCCGTCCAATTCCACAGTCCGAACTATGTTAATGGGAAGGATTGACCAATGGAATCCACTCTAAGAGATAGCACTTTCCACCAATCCGTCCCATTCCACAGTCCAAACTATGGAATGGGCAAGGATTGACCAATGGAATCCACTCTAAGAGATAGCACTTTCCACCAATCCGTCCCATTCTACAGTCCGAACTATGGAACGGGCAAGAATTGACCAATGGATTCCATTCTAAGAGATAGCACTTTTCACCAATCCGTCCAATTCCACAGTCCGAACTATGGAACGGGAAGGATTGACCAATGGAATCCACTCTAATAGATAGTACTTTTCACCAATCCGTCCCATTGCACAGTCCAAACTATGGAATGGGCAAGGATTGACCAATGGAATTCACTCTAAGAGATAGCACTTTCCACCAATCTGTCCCATTCCACAATGGAACGGGCAAGGATTGACCAATGGAATCCATTCTAAGAGATAGCACTTTTCATTAATCCGTCCAATTCCACAGTCCGAACTATAGAACGGGCAAGGATTGACCAATGGAATCCATTCTAAGAGACAGCACTTTTTATCAATCCGTCCCATTCTACAGTCCAAACTATTGAATGAGCAAGGATTGACCAATGGAATCCACTCTAAGAGATAGCACTTTCCACCAATCCGTCCCATTCCACAGTCCGAACTATGGAACGGGCAAGGATTGACCAATGGAATCCATTCTAAGAGATAGCACTTTCCACCAATCCGTCCAATTCCACAGTCCGAGCTATGGAATGGGAATGGATGGACCAGTGGAATCCACTCTAAGAGATAGCACGTTACACCATTCCTTCACCATTCCATATTCCTAACTGTGGAATGGGAATGGATGGACCAGTGGAATCTATTGACATATATGACTAAAGCCATTGGCATAACAATATAATTATATATAATTTTATGCATTACATAATTATTACAGGATACTGCGATAATATAAATAAGTAGACCTTTCGAAGTGTCCAACATGGTGATGAAAGCAATTTTTTTATACAGCGCAGTACATCATGCAAGTGACACAGTATTACGCATTAATTTTATACATGTCTAGTGAATAATTCTACTTAAAGAAAATTAGAACGTTTAAGCTTTTCAATCTCTCTGCGATTGTGGAGCTCACAAATGTAAACAAGGAAGAACATTGTATGTATGTCGATTCATCTTCTGGGTCATCTTGCCATACCTGGACAAACACGAAAACACCTGTTCATGGAGTGTACATTTAACATCAATACTAGGTTAACCAATTTTAATGTTAGACACAATTACCTCCTTCAAATCAGGGAATAGGTATGCATCACAGGATTTCTTGCACCAAGAGTCCACGTGTCCTGCCATGTGCATCTTATCTACAGCCATGGTTATTGCGCTCAAAATTTTTGTGGTAGGTGTTAGATCTCAGCGGCAACTGTTTTGTGAATATTTCCGGAGGTGACAGGCATCATCATAGCAAATATACTCTGTACAAATGAAGAACAGTTTGTTGGTGAATGCCTGGTGTTATTTCCAATTTATTTGGATGGTGTGAAAAGGGTATCTTATATGACATTGTATTTTATTCATCCTATATAGGATGAATGATTATGACAACTTACTTAAGTTAGACGCAATCAAAGGTGCATCCTGTAAGAATTGATGGAGATGACCATAGACTTAAGACTTTGACTCAGCCAGAAATAGTTCACGAAGCATGGTGATCACCCCACAAGGCCACATTCCTGCAAGAATCCCTGAAAATGTTGATTTAAGGGTTGGTATTATCATGTTAGATACATTCACTGCAGTAATACATAATTCCGGAAATTTCTGCGTTAAAAAATTTCACACAACAAATTTTTAGTGTGAAATTGTTGTCATAGTATAACGGTATCTGTGACAGGCCATTAAAATTTATGTATAGTCACCGCAGACAACAAAGAATTTCTAAGCAAGAAAAGTGGCAGATCATCAGTTTTCACAAAAAAAGTAAAAACTACAGTTATTAATTACATGAAACTATATATACCAGCAGTCCTATGATTTAGATGCATAAATCGATCTTTCTCTGTTCTACAAGTCAACTCTTGCATTTCTTCAGTGTCTTCAAAGGAACTTTAGGAAACAAACAGTAGCGAGTGTATAATTAGTACAATGCGTGACAATATAACAAATATACCTACCCTTCCAAATCTTTAGGACATGGCGTGTCTTTCTTTGCTTTTTTTTGATCAGAGTGCCAGACATATGACCATATAGTGGTGTTAAATTGACTCTGGTCTCAGTAGAAACTCCTGACTCAAAATTTGCAATCAACTCATGTGGGAGAGAAGATGCAGGTTCCCATGTGGCATAAAATTCAGGAATTCCTACCCACAAGACCTATTTTGTTGGACACGAAAACATAAACTTTGATGA
The DNA here is from genome assembly GCA_964030475.1 of Tethya wilhelma. NCBI lineage: Eukaryota > Metazoa > Porifera > Demospongiae > Tethyida > Tethyidae > Tethya > Tethya wilhelma. Next base: position 315,404 of record CAXIPT010000023.1, read on the forward strand.
AATTTTGAATACCTCAATGTCACAATTATTTGCAGGTATATATATATATATACAAGTAAAAAAAAACATTAGAAATGTAATGAGACACAGGAATGGCTAAATCGTAAAAAGAACGGAAACAAGATGAAATGGCTGTTAGACTGTGTGCAGAATTCTTCCTGTATGGGCTGCATTTAACAATCTCCTTATTGATTCTGAGACTCTTATTTTGCCCACAGGAAGAATTCCTTACACACTCAAACAGCCATTCCATCTTGTTTGCATTCTTTTTACGATTTAGCCA
>CAXIPT010000024.1:0-161642 GCA_964030475.1 Tethya wilhelma
CTTTTAGTGCAACGAGCTCAGTTTTTGCAGAGTTATTCGCGTGAATATTTGTATTGCGCTAATGGGCCATCCGTGCCATTCCTGTGTACCCAGTACTACCGTACTAGGAATAAGTGAAAAATATAATCCATACTTAAACGAGGAGGTCGCGTATAAAAGGGCGTGGCCGGGGACGAAATTCATGCCGTCTGAAAATGGCGTCGGATTTTTTTACTTTAGAAAATTGGTAACTAAGCAAGGGACTTACTTGCAAGGATTTTACACTGTGTTTTACTGAGTTTTACTAACCAAACAGCTGCACAAACTTAGAGCGACACAGAGAGCGCCACAAATGAACAATTGCTGCAGTTTTTGAAGAAAACTACGTGCGTTTTGAGAAAGAAGCGTTCTTTTACCATGCCAGGGAATAAACTTCTCGAGTGAAAGTGAAAAGGACTCGTTTTTGCGTGTCTTAAGATTGATGGACCATAGATAATGTAGGCTATCTATGGATGGACCGTCAATGACGTCCAGAGTTTCTCAAACTCTCAAAAAATGAAGCTTGCACTACTGCTTGTAGCTGTTAGTTTGGTATTTGGAGTCAGTCCATTGGTTCTGAGCCATCTAGTGGTTCTATTTCTCAAGCTCAGGTCAGTACTTACAGAGTTACAAAACAAAATACACACACATTTTAGTGTAACAGTTCTTATATGTGTGGTAGGAGTATATACAGGTGGTGTTGATGGCCGAATAGTGAGGGTCAGGATATGTCGATGGCGGCTGTGTCTGCAAGATCCCTGTGTTAGTGTACTGTCGTTATGATTTCGTGGTCAGTCATCAGAGTCTTATCTGTGCTCAAGTTATTACAAGTTTACACCTGTAGTTTATGACAAGTAAGTGGTTTATTTACTGTACGTATGTGTGATAATAGCGGAGTCATGTCGTACAAACACAGGTACATGTGATTTTCTTGACCCACATTTACACTTGAGCTTGGCTTATGATAAAATGGTGTTGAAGTCTCCATGGACTTCCATGTTGAATTGGGCGTTTTGTCGAGTTCGTTAGCATGAAAACATCCATCTTTATTATTTTATTGATGGTTAGTTCATACAATACAAATTTTAGCAAATAATATATATTATTGATGCATGACTGACTATTATTGTACAGATCAGCTGATATTCAACTTGATGATAAAGATAGAGAGCACCAACTCCACCACAACCAGTGTACTATGTATACTCTCTTCATGTTCCTTCTCTACAGCGTCTGTAGATACCTACTTGACTCACCATCATGATCCCGGTAACTGAAAAAACAACAACACTATTATTAGCAATTTATAGTACTTCTATTTTGCATAAACAAGCAGTTTACCTTCTAATCTAAACTATTTTGCAGGACATGAAATCAGCCAAATATTGCTCTACTCTTCACAAACTCAGAGACCTCAGTGAGAGTGACTAGAATGGTGTATACTGTCTCAGTTCAGTGTTCAGTGATGCCCTGGCAGAAACTAGCACAAGAATTGTGTATTTTTTTATACAAAGATGTGCTCTTGTTAATAATTTGTAAAAAAAATAGTGTGAGTCTGTATTGGCAGTGTTACTGCCTGTATTTGCTGTACAAGTATCATCAATGGCTGCCATAGAATACTAAGACCACAAAACAAACCAAATTCTTTGTATTGTTTACAAAATGACATAACAGGTAGTTTTTATTTGGGAACCACTACTACTGTGCAAGTAATTTGTGGAAGGTAAGCGTCGTGGTGCGTAGTTGTAGCTAAAAGAAAAAAGGAGCTCTGCAAGCGCCATGACGACAGTTTTTTACGTCTGCGCAAAAGGTCAAAGGTGGTGGCCGGGGATTTTTCTATTTATACCCCGTACCCCGGAAGTGATCCAAAACGAACGCGGGTGAATAATTGCGTCATTATAATTGCGACCTCCTCGTTTAACTTTTGGACAAAGTTATGAAACCACAAAATGAATATTCATAGATATAATTTGCCATTTAAATTTACACACTATTTTACTAATAGTTCCCCAGAATAGGAGGAATGTTGCCATGGCAACCAAATTTTAATGACAGACTAGGAACAATATGAACTTAATTTTGAGCGGAGGTTTTTTAAATACATCGTATCTATAGGGACTTATAGCCATTTTTGTCAAAATTAGTGCATAATTCTAGCATGCTTTTAATGGAAAGTGTTTAATAACTCTCCATAGCAACAAGGTATAAAAAAATCCTTCAATGAAAATCGATATTTTGGTGTTGTAAATAAGTGATAAAATTTTGGTTACCATGGCAACATTTCTTCTATTCCGTTTAATTAAATTGTTAATATTGTGAATATTAATTAGGTCACATGAATAATTCATTTTTCAAAACGTTAAGGATGGATGAAGTTAATACGTTTCCATTTTTATGGTGACGACATTGCAATTCTGCATAAAACTTGGCCTTAATTACTTACCATAGACGGAGAAGGTTCCATGCGTTGTAAGTATGTGCTAGATAATGTTTTCAAGGCATAATAATCGTTTTTTTTGTGAAAAGTCTAGTTTTTGGTCCTAGAAATTTTTGTAAGTCCACAATCACTCAAAAAGACTAAGTTCTCTTTCTGGACCATAAAAAAACTTTGTTTTTCACCAACAATGTTGTTTACAGCAAGAGAAGGTACTATACATTGAAATTACACTAAAATGTAGTTTTTTGTCTTACAAAAATAAGTCCATAGTCACTCAAAAAGACTAAGTTTTTTTTCTGTACCATGTAAAAACTTTGTCTTTCGCCAACATTGTTTTGAGAACGTTCCATGCTTTGAAAAAAGTAAATTTTCACAAATGTGTTTCTTTGGTGCTAGAAAATGTTTTCAAACTTTTTTTTGTCCTGTGTTGGTAATCAGTCAAAAAGATTTCTTTTTTTTGAACCATGAAAAAACTTTTGTTTTTCACCAACAATATTATTTGTATCCAGAGAAGGTTCCATGCATTGAAAAAAGTAAATTTTCTCAAAATTGTTATTTTTGTTCTAGAAAATGTTTTCAAAGGAAAACAAACGTTTGTCAAAAGTGTAGTTTTTTGTATTACCAAATTTTCTAAGTTCAAAGTCACTCAAAAAGACTGTGTACCATGAAAAAACTTTTTTTTTCACCACAATGTTGTTTACATCAAGAAAATGTTCTATGCATTGAGAAAAGTAAATCATAACAGAAGTGTTTTTTTTTTTTGCTAGAAAATGTTTTCAAGGCAAAATGAACATTTTTTGTCAAAAGTCTCAGGAAGTCCATAGTCCCTCAAAAGACCTATCGACAGAAAACTTTGTTTCTCACAAACGATGTTCTTTACCTGTAGAGAATGTTTCAAGTGTTTACAAAGTGAATTTTCACAGGTGTGTCTTTTCTGCTTTCTTGGAATAATTTTTTTGGTCAAAAGTGTACTTTTTGGTCTTAGAAAATTTTCTAAGTCCATAATAACTCAAAAAACCTAAGTTCTTTTTCTCTACTGAGAGAAAACTTTGCTGTACACATTGTTCTTTGCCTATAGGCCAAGTGTTAAAAAGTGAATTTACACAAGTGTTTCTTTTGTGCTAAAAAATGTTTTCTGGGTTTTTTGCCAAAAGTGTATTTTTGGTTATAGAAAATTTTTTAAGTCCAGTAACTCAAAACAACTAAGTTCTTTCTTTCTAGCGAGAGAAAACTTTATTTTTCACTAACAAAAAACCTAAGTTACCGAAAGAAAACTTTGTTTTTCTCAAACAATGTTCTTTACCTGTAGAAAATTTTCCAAGTGTTGAAAAGTGAATTTTCACAAAAGTGTTTCTTTTGTGCTAGAAAATGTTTTCTGGGCTAAATAAACTTTTTTTGTCAAAAGTGTAGTACTTTTTAGTCTCAGCAAATTTTCTAAGTCTGTAGTCACTCAAAAAACCTAAGTTACCGAAAGAAAACTTTGTTTTTCTCAAACAATGTTCTTTACCTGTAGAGAATTTTCCAAGTGTTGAAAAGTGAATTTTCACAAAAAACGTATTCATTTAGATGCAAATCAAAATATAGTTGTTTTCCAAGACAAAAAAAAATGCATCCAAAACATATCCATGTAAACAAGGCCTTACACCATTGTGCTTTTTGCAGGTAGTGCAATGTCATTCCCACCTGCTATTCACACTGACTGTTATTCTCTCTCTTTCTCTCTTAATTGTACAATTTCAACTCACATGTACAGACACGTACATACTCTTACTCCCTTTTGCAGTTGCAAAATACACTACACACCTAGTATCACTCACAGTAATCTTTCTCTCAGTAAACACACACTGATACTCTTACTCTCTTGTGCAGTTGCAAACCACACACACCTGCTATTACTCTCTCTCTCTCTCTCTCTCTCTCTCTCTCTCAAGTAAAAAGTTGTGAAGAAAGTGTGGAGCGCTAGCGCTTCAAGTCATGATGTCTTCGATAATATCCTGATAGCAAGAAGTATACAAAGAAGTAAGTAACTAATTCGTTTTTAACTAAGAAGTGATTTTTAATAAAGCGAGTACACGCTCGCCGCTTTGTAGCTATACTAGCTATAATTTTAAACTGCATGGATGAGTATATACTTGGTAGAGTTTGTCATAGAGTTATCTGGGTATAGCCAAACCCAGCAAGAGTTTAGAGACTCCAGAATTGTTCTATATAGTCTTATATTTGTCTTTGTTTTGACCGTATGCTATAGCTATTGCCGAACTTGGAACACCTACCCCTGTATCGTCACGGTGGAAGAGTTTCTTGACTGAGATTATACTCAAAATACCACAAGAGCCTTGGAAGCAACAGCATGTAAGTTTTCCGTGAATAGAGAAGTCCATTTCTGATCCCTCTGCCGGCAGTAACTAAGACCCCGGTGTTTGACATGACAACTGCATGCTTTATACTGTATATTCCATTACTGAGCCTATATATAGCTAGTAGCTGTGTTTCCAGGCTGTACAGTGACGCCAATGTCATCTGTTTCATTGCCCAAGAACAACTATATAGTCTGGCGTAGCCAGCCTCTACATACACACACACACACACACACACACACGCACGCACACACGGGAAAAGAGTCTGGTCTCAACCCCACCACTCCATGTTGCCCAGGCCTGGAATGCTGGCTTAGTATCACTCCTGTACTAAATTCCTGTGGTTTTGAGCATTCACAAGTTTTTAAGAAAGTAGTTATGTATTGTCACGAATTTCAAGAAACGCCTGATTGAAACAAGCTAAGGTTCTGTGTGACATTCCAGGGGGTCACAGAACTTCTAGGGTTGAAACAAGACCCTTTTCCTTCGTCTGTGTGTGTGTGTGTGTGTGTGTGTGTGTGTGTGTGTAAGGGACTGGCTACGCCAGACTAGAACATACAACTATAAATATTATGTGTATAGCTCGCAGATGTTGTTGTGCATAGTTGCATACTGTATACTGGCGCGTTGTTAAGTGCATCTCGCGTATAGGCGCTTATTCGTTGATAAGTGCTCATTCAACTGTAAGTCTACTGGCTCATTATTAAGCGCACCGTCAATACCTTATAGGCATAATATACTCTTATTACACTCCCGATCTGCAGCAGCACGTTTTCTTGGTACATTTTGAGCTGATTGTTTTCTGCAGCACAGTGGACGTGGCGATACTTCACCACTTGGATGAACTCTTATGATACTTCTAATTGAAGCCCATATATGACTCGTTTATAGGTGCTTATTCGCATATAAGCGTATACTTTCTTTCTGTGGAAATAATGGCGCATGCGCTTAACAACACGCCAGTATGGTAATGGTTAAACATGCAGTACCTTATAATTTGTTTAGCTTCATTTTNCATAAAAATGCATGATGTTATATGATGTTCTATGACCTTTTGAGACGTTTATTTGTTTTGTTTCTAGCGGGATTTGGGTACCACGTCCATGCAGATACTAGCTCCACGTACGTACATGTATTGGGCATTTGTCAACAAAAAATATCATAAGACGTCACACAGTTTATTTTTTCGAAACAAAACAGTGCTTATAAATTACAGTGACACTGTTCCTATATAATTATTCCTTTCTAGTTCCTGCAGCTGATTGGTTGTGTCTTTGTTATTGATACATTTACTGTTATTTTTGACTTAAGGATAAATGTGGAATCTAAATGGAAGCAAAAAGTTTATAACATCTGCTTTTATCAGAAGAGAGAAGAGAGAATCACTCATTCCCAGCCTCCTCTTCTGAGAAAATTTCTAGAAAATTAACCACGGATAATTGTTGCAATAGAGGCTAACAGCCATCTTCATAGCAACAGGTCAGTTCAATATAGATCACAGAACCAAAACCCAGAATATAGATCGGAGAATTTAAATAGTGTTTCCCCAGGACAAAAGTAAAGAGGGGAAGAATTAAGAGCTGGCGAAACCTGAAACCACATCTGGCATATTAATAAATATCTAATTATACACTCTATATATAGGGTCATGACATGAAGTTTTTCTAAGAAAAGAACCACAAACACATCGTGGCTGGCTCAGATGTCACCAGGAAGCTGCCGGCCTTGAGCTCTTGTAGTGTCCTATAGAACACTTTGTACACACATGTACCGTAGTAGAAAGAAAGTCTCAATGACGGTCTGTCCCTGCAGAACCATGGTAAGTTTCTACTACCACTGACTTCTAGACAGTACAACTTCTCTACTTGGCAAAAAATGAGTTCTAACTTTTATTTTAGCCTATATCTTTATAGAAAAAGCTTACTAAATGTTGATTTTTGAAAATCAAGCCACAACTTTTGCATTTCAAATGGTAGAAATCATTAAAAGCACTTCTGATGCTAGATATATAGGGAGAATTATTCATATTCAAACTGTACATTGCAATCTTATGCTCTACGTACATGTCATGCTACTGTTGATTTCACTTGCGTTCGAAAACCAACGTTATTGCGTAATGAATTGCGTTGCGCACGCGTAATTGGCCAATTGAATGCTCCGCTTGCATTTTGGCGGAAAATTCAAAAAAAAAAAAAAACTAGCTACCGTGTAGACATGTCTCTCTCAGCAGAACCAGGTCGAAAAGCAGCATACAGCACAGATATACGATGGAGAGTTGTATGGCAAAGACTATCCATGGGTTCAACCTTTGCAGTAATTGCTCAACGCTTGAATATCTCGGTAAGCACGGTCCACCGAATTTATTCTCAATTTGAACAAACTGGTGGTGTGGAGCCAGTTGTACCCACAAGCAGGCCAGATTGTAGGAAGCTAGATGATTACATGGAGCTGTTCATCATTGGGGTTGTATTAGAACACCCTACAATGTATTTAAGTGAAATCTGTCAGACAGTTGAATCCATCAGTGGAATTACAGTCTCTGAAAGTACAATTTGTAAGCTAATTAAAAGACATGGCATATCCCGCAAGAAAGTACAACAGGTTGCACTACACAGGTCCTTACAATTGAGAGGAGAATTCATTGGAAATGCTCTTTTACACAAAAAAGAACAGTTTGTTTTTGTTGACGAGACAGGGTGTGACAATCGCAGCCACATTCGCAAATATGGATATGCAATCAGGGGTTGTACACCACAGTGTCGTAGGCTGTTATCTAGAGGAGAAAGAGTTTCAGCTGTAGCAGCCATCTCAACAGATGGTTTGGTAGCAGTAGAACTTAAGATTGGCACAGTTAATGCAGAGTTCTTTTATGACTTTGTTAGAGGTACACTTATACCTCAGATGAATGCATTTGATGGATTGAGCCCTAGGTCAATTGTTGTACTGGACAACTGCTCTATTCACCATGTCCAGGGAATAGCAGATCTTTTTCGATCATGTGGAATATTGGTGCTATTTCTCCCGCCATNGTACGTTTTTTTGTTAAAAGAGTAGTCCTTAGTCACATAAAAAAACTAAGTTCTTTATATCTAGCATGAGAAAACTTTGTTTTTTACCAACAATGTTTTCTACACTAAGAGAATGTACTATTTGTTGAAAAAGAGAATATTATGTGTTGAAAAAAGTTGTTTCACAAAAGTATTTCTTTTGTGCTGAAAAGTGTTTTCAAGTCAAAATAAACGTTTTTGTGAAAAGTGAATTTTTCGCTTCAAAGTATGTAGTCACTCAAAAAAACTAAGTTCTTTATCTTAACCATTAAAAACCTTGTTTTTTATAAAGAATGCTTTCTACATGAAGAGAAATCTCCATGTTTTAAAAAAAAGTATAATTTCACACAAGTGTTTCTTTCTTGCTGAAGTGTGTTTTCAAGGTAAAATAAACGTTTTTTGTGAATAGTGTTCTTTTTGGTTTTAGAAAATTTTCTAAGTCCATAGTCACCTAAAAAAACTAAGTTCTTTATCTCTACCATTAGAATACTTTTTTTTTTCCACCAATATTTTTTTCACTAAGAGAATATTATGTGTTGAAAAAAGTTTTTTCACAAAAGTGTTTCTTTCGTGCTGAAAAGTGTTATTAAGTCAAAATAATCGTGTTTTGTGAAAAGTGTACTTTTTGGACTTAGACGTCACTCAGAAAAACTAAGTTCTTTATATCTAACATTAGAGTATTTTGTTTTTGCCAAAAAGTTTTTTGTTATATCAAGAGAATGTTAATGTTCCATGTGTTGAAAAAAGCAAAATTTGACAAAAGTGTTTCTTTCTCAGGTATATTAAGGACTGGGTCTGGTGTTTTCTACCTTCTTCAGACATACAACACTTTAAACATAACTAGCTTGTTCATTGTATATTTTTATACTACATGTTTGATACCAGTTAAAGATTAAGAAATGTAATTTTCATTTGTGCAATTATTTTATTAAAATTAACAATTATTTTCAGTTAATTAATATCATTAATAATTATCAAAACAATGAACTTTAAAGCAAAATGCGGACGATTTTTAATCCCGCTAGTTTACCTGAACTGTGGTTTTTAGATTTTTACTAATGTACTATTTATGAAACTGCCTGGTTTTGATAATGCATGCGCACTGTTTTTTGCATATAATGTAAGAAAGCTATTCTAGCCATAAAATTTGTTGATATCTAGATATTAACTTACCTCTAACATCCAAAAAGAAAGATTCCGCTGGTAAATCTCAGCACAGTAGGCTTCTTTAGTCTTTAACTGAACAAGCAAGAGTGTTGAACTTGAAATATCTTGGTATAAAATCGGCCGCATTCAACGAAATATCCCAGGGCCTTCTCTTGCACTTTTGGTTGGAGGTTGAAGGTCATCAATTATATGCTAATGATATTCAGAAGGGGATTTTCCCATTTAAACTACGCGCGCCAAGCTAAATCAATTTCAGCTGCAATCAAAGAAACTGTGCGCGGGCACCTGAAGCTGCACTCGAGCTAGCTGTTGTTTCTAAAAAGAGGTAAGTATTACCAAATACAAGAGAGCAATTAACTGTATATGTTTTTGCAAACTTGCAACTTAACTGATTTACAAAATAAAGCAGCTGATACATTGAATTAGTATAACACTGAGAAACATTATTTTTTTCTCTGTTCTTTCTCTTTTTCTTCTTTTCATCCCTTCTGTGTGTGTATGAGAGAGAGAGAGAGAGAGAGAGAGAGAGAGAGAGAGAGAGATAACTTGTAAGTGTGCATGCATGATACTTGGAATATACGTGTGTGTGTGTGTGTGTCTGTGTGTGCGAGAGAGAAATGGGAATGCATACATGGTAGCTACTTGTGTATAGGCCTTGGCAAATTATTCACAGAATAATTTGAGAATAATAGGTACACATTGATCCTGGGAGATTAATGGGCTGTACTTTGGGAATAATAGGTAATTTCTCATTTTGGTAGTGAAAATTTCACTGCTCAAATGCCAAAAAAACTGAACTACTGGGTGCATTATCGCAGATAATTATATGTAGTTCACTGACGATGATATTCAATACAACAATTTAAAAGAAAATGAAAATTAACCATATTGGGTGTGTGAACTTTTGGAAAAAAACATACCCAAGACTTTGTATGTCACTAAAAATTGTTATTTTGATGAATTTGCGTACTAAAATTGTGTTTTTATCTGAGAATAATGCAAGAATAATAGCCTAAGGCTGGTTAAAAAGAATGGGCTTAAAGTTTGGGAATAAAAGAATAGAATAATAGGCAAACTTTTGAGAATAATTTACCAAGTGTACGTATGTGTGTGTGTGTGTGTGCGTGTGTGTGTGTGTGTGTTTGTGTCGAAAACCTCAAATCCACATTCTTTCTCGATGTAGTAGCTCAGATGAGAGTACTTTAGCTTATGCTGATGAAAGAAGACAATGTCTTGAGTGTCTAGACACACCAGTCAAAACATCTGATGGCAAGGAATACACAGACATTCTACGGTATTTTACTGGTGACATGCCCGCAAAAGCTTCGGAGAGTGGACAACAGTACGGTGGTAACTATCCTTGTGGAAGTTGTGGAGCACATGCTTCCTTGTTTAGTGATTTGGCACATGTCTTACGTAAAACGCCGCTATCACTAGAGAGCCGTTTATCAGGTTTTTATTCCGGAACTTATGCATCAAACACAGCAGCTCGGCCATTCAAAACTCTAACAAAGAATGAGTTAGCTCATGAGCTAGCAGTTAGAAGTTTAGACTCATCAGGAAACAAACAGGAATTGCAAAAGAGATTGCAAAGTGAACTTGGAGGCATACAAAGAGCACCTACACTTCTATTTAATTCTCAATTCAAATCCATGTCAGAAGTTGGACTGAATGAGTATGAAATAGCAATGTCTGAACCTCTTCATGACTACAAAAACCATATATCAAATCTATTTGACGAAATACCATCTCATTTGTCAAAAGAAGGAAAGCAAATTTTCAAGACAGCACTAGCTGGAATCTTTCAAGGTAAGAAAACTATCTGAGGTTGTGACTACAGAAATGCTGCAATAGTTTTACCACAAGTGTTGCGACAAGAAGAAAATAAGACCCACATACCAGACATATACTTGGAGCTACTAGACTCACTGAGGGAGATAGGCAGCATAATGTATAGCAGGGAAGACAAGAGAACAAATCAAAACATCCTCCACTTCTATCTGGTAACATGGAAGCACTACATGCTTCTCAGAAAAGCTTTCCCAACTGCCCAAAAGCTAACCAACAGAAAATTGTGGGGGTACTATTGTCACTCTATACTCACACATGCTCCCCTTCAATACAGATCAATAGCACTTCGACAGATATACGCAGAAGACGAGGAAAGAATGTTTGCAGCCTTGAAAGATATTACAAATCGAACGTCAAGCATGAAACCAGGGTTTATTGAATACAATGCAGCGAATGGAAGAAGAAAGAAAACATGGACACATCAAGAACAGTTCATCAGCTATTTCCACCACCAATGAAAGGATTCATGCAACAATGTCATTTAGCAACACTATTATCAGCCAAGACACAATGGTGCAAAACTCTCACCACTGGCAAGCACTCCTTGAGTCAATTTCGGACTATTTGTTGGAAGGAGAAGGGGTGTGGTGGACAAGGCTACCTAACAATGGCATTGAGTTCTATGATGTTAAGCCTAGACATGGTGAGGATATTCCAGAGAGACCTACTACAATGCATTTTCAAAGCAGCACAACTTCTAGTGTGCATTCTTACCTCAAGCAGTGTTGGGAGAAGTGCATGGAACAGCAAGTCACTCTTCCTATAGAAGTTCAGCACAATTACAACCTAGAAAGTGCAAGAGAGAGTGTAAGTAATGACAATGAACAGATGACAACTGTTGGCATCAACGAGCACAACATTGACAATGAGAGGGCAGGTCAGAGCACAAGTGGTGAGAATGAACATAGTGTGAATGACAAGATGGAAATCAAAAACGAACAAATCTTCGACCAAAATGACAACTCTTTCTCAGATAATACGGTGTGTACTACTGATGATGTTACTCTCTCAATTACAGTGTGTGATTGTTTAGAGCAGACTCTTGATGATGCCCACCATGAGCTTGTGATGGAAACAGAGGATATAGCAGCTGCCAGACAACATGTGACATGTAATGCAGAAGCCTACACTCTACAAACCAAGGCTGGGAAAGCACTTGGCAAACTTTATGGAGAAAGTGATGCAGAGGTAGTATTACTAGACAAGGCAAGGATATCCTATAAACTCAAACCAAAATCAAAGCTTTTGGAAACCAAATACCAAACACTTCAAACTCAAATGTCTACAAGGTTGCTTAACACTCATTCAACAACCAAGAGAACCATATCTCAATGGGAAACTGATTTTGTCTGTAATAACTCACGTTTTCCTTGTAGAGATGACATATTGAGATGCGAAGAAATCAGAACAGCATATCGTAACAGGCAGGTTGCCAGTGAGCTTCTCAATTCTTGGAAAGTTAACATTCACAGCAAAAATTCATAGTGTATACCTGTATAGTGTTTGTATGTACATCATAGCTAAGTGAAAATGAAGCTAAACAAATTATAAGGTACTGCATGTTTAACCATTACCATACTGGCGCGTTGTTAAGCGCATGCGCCATTATTTCCACAGAAAGAAAGTATACGCTTATATGCAAATAAGCGCCTATAAACGAGTCATAAATGGGCTTTAATTAGAAGTATCATAAGAGTTCAAAGTACACATCCAAGTGGTGAAGTATTGCCACGTCCACTGTGCTGCAGAAAACAATCAGCTCAAAATGTACCAAGAAAACGTGCTGCTGCAGATCGGGAGTGTAATAAGAGTATATTATGCCTATAAGGTATTGATGGTGCGCTTAATAACGAGCCAGTAGACTTACAGTTGAATGAGCACTTATCAACGAATAAGCGCCTATGCACTTAACAACGCGCCAGTATACAGTATGCAACTATGCACAACAACATCTGCGAGCTATACACATAATATTTATAGTTGTATGTTCTAGTCTGGCGTAGCCAGTCCCTTACACACACACACACACACACACACACACACACACAGACGAAGGAAAAGGGTCTTGTTTCAACCCTAGAAGTTCTGTGACCCCCTGAATGTCACACAGAACCTTAGCTTGTTTCAATCAGGTGTTTCTTGAAGCCACAAAAAATTTTGGTGGGCGTGGCTAATTAGCTACAGTTGCGCATTTTTAAAAGTTCATTTATTTGGACCAGCCCCGCCCCCCTTTATCACGTGATGCCCAAACTTTGTGTGTCTGAAGAAACTGCAGTGGTAAATATTTGTACCAAGTTTAAATGCTTAAAATTAAACCAGTACAAAGATATTCTTAAACGAGGAGGTCGCGTATAAAAGGGCGTGGCCGGGGACGAAATTCGCGCCGTCTGAAAATGGCGTCGGAATTTTTTACTGTAGAAAATTGGTAACTAAGCAAGAGACTTACTCGCACAGGTTTTACACTATGTTTTACTGAGTTTTACTAACCAAAACAGCTGCACAAACTTGGAGCGACACAGAGAGCGCCATAAAATGAACAATTGTTGCAGTTTTTGAAGAAAACTACGTGCATTTTGAGAAAGAAGCGTTCTTTTACCATGCCAGGGAATAAACTTCTTGAGTGAAAGTGAAAAGGACTCGTTTTTGCGTGTCTGAAGATTGATAGGACGGTCAATGACACCCAGGGTCTCTCAAAGTCTCAAAAATGAAGCTTGCACTGCTGCTGGTAGCTGCTATAAATATTTGGAGTCAGTCCATTGGTTCTGAACCATCTAGTGGCTCTATTTCTCAAGCTCAGGTCAGTACTTACAGTGTTAGAAAACAAAATACACACACATTTTAGTGTAACAGTTCTTATATGTGTGGTAGGGGTATATACAGGTGGTGTTGATGGCCAAATAGTGAGGGTCAGGATATGTCGATGGTGGCTGTGTCTGCAAGACCCCTGTGTTAGTGTACTGTCGTTATGATTTCGTGGTCAGTCTGACAGGTGCAGCAGAGTCTCATCCGTGCTCAAGTTATTGAAAGTGTACAGTTGTAGTTTGTGACAAGTAAGTCAGTGGTCTATTTACTGTACGTATGTGTGTACATATGATAATAGCGGAGTTGTGTCGTACAAACACAGGTACATGTGATTTTCTTGACCCACATTTACACTTGAGCTTGGCTTATGATAAAATGGTGTTGAAGTCTCCACTTCCATGTTGAATTGGGCATTTTGTCGAGTCCGTTAGCATAAAAACATCCATCTTTATTATTTTATTGATGGTTAGTTCATACATGTACAGTATACAAATTTTAGCAAATTATATATATTGATGCATGACTGACTATTATTGTACAGGTCAGCTGATATTCAACTTGATGATAAAGATAGAAGAGAGCGCCAACTCCACCACAACCAGTGGACCATGTACTCTCTTCGTGTTCCTTCTCTACAGCGTCTGTAGATACCTACTTGACTCACCATCATGATCCCAGTAACTGAAAAAACAACAACACTATTGTTAGCAATTCATAGTACTTCTATTTTGCATCAACAAGCAGTTTACCTTCTAATCCAAACTATTTTGCAGGACATGAAATCAGCCAAATATTGCTCTACTCTTCACATACTCAAAGAGACCTGGTGAGAGTGACTAGAATGGTGTACTGTCTTGGTACAGTGTCCATTGATGCAGAAACTGGCACAAGAATTGTGTATTGTTTTATACAAAGATGTGCTCTTGTTGTTAATAATTTGTAACAATAATAGTGTATGTCTGTATTGGCAGTGTTACTGCCTATATTTGCTGTACAATATTGTCAATGGCTGCCATGGAATACTAAGACCGCAGAAACAAACCAAATTCTCTGTATTGTTTACAAAAGGACATAACAGGTAGTTTTTATTTGGTCACCACTACTACTGTGCAAGTGTTTTGTGGAAGGTAAGCATCGTAGTGCATAGTTGTAGCTAAAAAAAAAAAGGAGCTCTGCAAGCGCCATGACGACAGATTTTTACGTCTGCGCAAAAGGTCAAAGGTGGTGGCCGGGGATTTTTCTATTTATACCCCGTACCCCGGAAGTGATCCAAAACGAACGCGGGTGAATAATTGCGTCATTACAAACGCGACCTCCTCGTTTAACCAAACTTTTGCATTTCCAAAATGGCTGATACATGCCTTAACAAACCTGAGTGTAATGGTGGGCAATGTATTGGTGGGTGGAACCTAGGGGTGGGGTAATTAGCTGTAGAGATATTCTAGTTTTGCATATTTAAGTAGGTGTGCATTTATTAGAATTTGAGGTTTTTGAAGCATTTCTCCGAAACTAAAGCTCAATCCAGGTTGTTCCAGGCAGAATAGGAAAGATACCAAGCAAAAAAATTTTGTGTCAAAATTTGGTGGGCGTGGCTAATTAGCTACAGTTGCGCATTTTTAAAAGTGCATTTATTTGGACTAGCCCCGCCCCCCTTGATCACGTGATGCTAAAACTTGGTGTATGTGAAGACACTCCAGTGGTAAATATTTTTACTAAGTTAGAAGTAAACCATTACAAAGATATCCTTAAGTAAACTTTTGTATTGCCAAAATAACTGTTACATGTCTTAACTGACCTGAGCAGCATTCCAGGCCTGGGCAACATGGAGTGGTGGGGTTGAGACCAGACTCTTTTCCCGTGTGTGTGTGTGTGTGTGTGTGTGTGTGTGTAGAGGCTGGCTACGCCAGACTATAGTTGTTCTTGGGCAATGAAACAGATGACATTGGCGTCACTGTACAGCCTGGAAACACAGCTACTAGCTATATACAGGCTCAGTAATGGAATATACAGTATAAAGCATGCAGTTGTCATGTCAAACACCGGGGTCTTAGTTACTGCCGGAAGAGGGATCAGAAATGGACTTCTCTATTCATGGAAAACTTACATGCTGTTGCTTCCAAGGCTCTTGTGGTGTTTTGAGTATAATCTCAGTCAAGAAACTCTTCTACCGTGACGATACAGGGGTAGGTGTTCCAAGTTCGGCAATAGCTATAGCATACGGTCAAAACAAAGACAAATATAAGACTATATAGAACAATTCTGGAGTCTCTAAATTCTTTGCTGGGTTTGGATATATCCAGATAACTCTATGACAAACACTACTAAGTATATACTCATCCATGCAGTTTAAAATTATAGCTAGTATAGCTACAAAGCGGCGAGCGTGTACTCGCTTTATTAAAAATCACTTCTTGGCTCTTATATAAAGAACGGACAACGGTCGCAGGAGGCTAGGGCTAGGGCTAGGGCTAGGGCTACTTCTTAGTTAAAAACGAATTAGTTACTTACCTCTTTGTATACTTCTTGCTATCAGGATATTATCGAAGACATCATGACTTGAAGCGCTAGCGCTCCACACTTTCTTCAAAACTTTTTACTTCTTACTGACTCCGCGTGGGGGATATTTAAAATTTGCGAATGACGTAATTATTAATCGTATTCAAATCTAAATAGACGAAAATAATATTTTCGTGGGCCCAGTCCTTAACATGCCTGAGTTCGTGCTGAAAAGTGTTTCAACACAAAATAATTGTTTTTGTGAAAAGTGTAATTTTTGGTCTTAGAAAATTTTCTAAGTCCATAGTCACTCAGAAAAACTAAGTTCTTTATCTCTATCATTAGAATATATTTTTTTTCACAAAAAGTTCTTGGTTATATATAGAGAATGTTCCATGTGTTGGAAACAGCAAAATTTGACAATAGTATTTCTTTCGTGCTGAAAAGTGTTTTTAAGACAAAATAAACATTTTTTGTGAAAAGTGTACTTTTTGGACTTAGAAATTTTCTAAGTCCACAGTCACTATCAAAAGAATGTTCCATGTGTTAAAAGAAGTAAAATTTCACAAAAGTGTTTCTTTCGTGCTAAAGAATGTTTTCAAGACAAAATAAACGTTTTTTGTAAAAAGGGTACTTTTTGGTCTTACAAGATATTTTGAGACCATAGTCACTCAAAAAAAAAAAAGTTCTTTATCTCTACCTTTAGAAAACTTTGTTTTTCACCAATAATTCTTTTTAGACCAACAAAATGCTCCATATGTTGAAAAAAGAAAAATTTTCACAAAAGTGTTTCTTTCTTACTGAAAAGTGTTTACAGGACAAAATAAACGTTTTTTGTGAAAAGTGTACTTTTCAGTTTTGGAAATATTTCTAAGTCATTAGTCACACAAAAAAACTAAGTTTTTTATTTCTACCGTGATAAAACTTTGTTTTTTACTAACAATGTCCTTTCAACACAAAAAGAATGCTTTTTCAGTTGAAAAAAGTAAAATTTCACAAAAGTGTTTCTTTCGTACTGAAAAGTAATTTCAAGAAAAAATAAACTTTTTTTGTGAAAAGAGTACTTTTTGGTCTTAGAAAATTTTCTAAATCCTTAGTCATTAAAAAAAACAAAGTTCTATATTTTTAGTTTTAGAAAACTGTTTATAACACTAAGAAAATTCTCCTTAAGTTGAAAAAAGTAAAATTTCACAAAAGTGTTATTTTTGTGCTAAAAAGTGTTTTCAAGACAAAATATACGTTGTTTTTGAAAAATGTACTTTTTGTTCTTCACAAATTTTCCATAGTACCTCAAAAAAACTAAGTTCTTTGTCTCTAAGATTAGAATATTTTATTATTCAATAACAATGTTTTTTACACCAAAAGAATGTTCCATGTGTGGAAAAAAAAGTTTAACAAAAGTGCACTATTCTGCTAAAAATTGTTTTCAAGATAAAATAGACTATTAATGTGAAAAGTGTACTTTTTGGTCTTAGAAAATATTTTAAGTCCATAGTCACTTAAAAAAACTAAGTTCTTTATCTTTATCATTAAAATACTTTGTCTTTCACAAACAGTGTTTTTTCTATACCAAGAAAATATTCCATGTGTTGAAAAAGTAAAGTTTTACAAAAGTGTTTCTTTTGTGCTTAAAAGTGTTTTTAAGACAAAATAAAAGTTTTTGTGAAAATTGAGTTTTTTTGCTCTTAGAAAACTTTCTAAGTATGTATTCACTCAAAAAAACTAAGTTCTTTATTTCTACCATTAAAAACTTTGTTTTTCGCAAACAAGGTTTTTTACTCCAAGAGAATGCTCATGTTTTGAAAAAAGTAAAATTTCACAAAAGTGTTTCTTTCGTGCTGAAAAGTGTTTTCCAGCAAAATAAACGTTTTTTTTTGTAAAAAGAGTACTTTTTGGACTTAGAAAATTTTCTAAGTCCATAGTCACTCAAAAAAAAGTTCTTTATCTCTACCATTAGAATACTTTGTTTTTTCCAACAATATTATTTTCACCAAGAGAATGTACTATGTGTTAAAAAAAGTAGTTTCACAAAAGTGTTTCTTTTGTCCTGAAAAGTGTTTTAAAGTTAAAATAAACGTTTTTGCGAATAGTGAATTTTTCGCGCTTAGAAAATTTTCTAAGTATATCGTCACTCAAAAAAACTAAGTTCTTTATCTCTACCAATAATAACTTTGTTTTTCACAAACAATGTTTTTTACTCCAAAAGAATACTCCATGTTTTAAAAAAAGTAAAATTTCACAAGTGTTTCTTTCGAGCTAAAAAGTGTTTTCAAGACAAAATAAACAGTTTTTATGAAAAGTATAGTTTTTAGTCTTAGAAACTAAGTTCTTTATTTCTACCATTAGAATACTTTGTTTTTTTCCAAAAATATATTTTTCACTAAGAAAATGTACTATGTGTTGAAAAAAAGTAGTTTCACAAAAGTGTTTCTTTTGTGCTGAAAAGTAGTTTCAAGTCAAAATAAACGTTTTTGTGATAAGTGAATATTTCGCGCTTAGAAAATTTTCTAAGTATGAAGTCACTCAATAAAACTAAGTTGTTTATCTCTACCATTAGAAAATTTTGTTTTTCACCAACAATTCTTTTTAGACCAAGAAAATGCTCCTTGCGAAGAAAAAAGAAAAATTTCACAAAAGTGTTTCTTTCATGCTGAAAAGTGTTTTCAAGACAAAATAAACGTTTATTGTGAAAAGAGTACTTTTTGGTTTTAGAAAATTTTCTAAGTCATTAGTCACTCAAAAAACTAAGTTTTTTATTTCTAGCATGAAAATACTGTTTTTTACTAACAATGTTTTTTACACAAAGAGAATGCTCCATGAGTTGAAAAAAGTAAATTTCATAAAAGGTTTTTCTTTCATGCTTAAAAATGTTTTCAAGACAAAATAAACGTTTATTGTGAAAAGTGTACTTTTTGGTTTTAGAAAATTTTCTATGTCCATAGTCACTCAAAAAAACGAAGTTCTTTATCTCTACCATTAGAATACTTTTTTTCCAACAATATTTTTTTCACTAAGAGAATGTACTTTGTGTTGAAATAGTAGTTTCACAACAGTGTTTCTTTTGTACTGAAAATTAGTTTCAAGTCAAAAGAAAGGTTTTTGCGAAAAGTGAATTTTTCACACTTAGAAAATTTTCTAAGTATGTAGTCACTCAAAAAAACTAAGTTCTTTATAAAGTTCTAGTATAACAGTTCAGTAAGAAATTAATTCATTGACAACAGTTTTTTAATTGGTAAGTCTAACACTTGAATCATGACATTAATTACTAGTAAAAATTTAATATTTTAATGGTATCCACTGTTTGTTATCCATGCATTAGTTTGATCTGATGTAATGCTATAGAATCCTGCTCTAATTATGGGAGATTTATCTTGCATGCTCTGTAATAGAGTGTCGTGCTGCTTCAAATAATACTTCACATAGCTGAAGGTTTGTTCTATAGGATTGTAATCTGGACTATATGGCGGGAGAAATAGCACCAATATTCCACATGATCGAAAAAGATCTGCTATTCCCTGGACATGGTGAATAGAGCAGTTGTCCAGTACAACAATTGACCTAGGGCTCAATCCATCAAATGCATTCATCTGAGGTATAAGTGTACCTCTAACAAAGTCATAAAAGAACTCTGCATTAACTGTGCCAATCTTAAGTTCTACTGCTACCAAACCATCTGTTGAGATGGCTGCTATAGCTGAAACTCTTTCTCCTTTAGATAACAGCCTACGACACTGTGGTGTACAACCCCTGATTGCATATCCATATTTGCGAATGTGGCTGCGATTGTCACACCCTGTCTCGTCAACAAAAACAAACTGTTCTTTTTTGTGTAAAAGAGCATTTCCAATGAATTCTCCTCTCAATTGTAAGGACCTGTGTAGTGCAACCTGTTGTACTTTCTTGCGGGATATGCCATGTCTTTTAATTAGCTTACAAATTGTACTTTCAGAGACTGTAATTCCACTGATGGATTCAACTGTCTGACAGATTTCACTTAAATACATTGTAGGGTGTTCTAATACAACCCCAATGATGAACAGCTCCATGTAATCATCTAGCTTCCTACAATCTGGCCTGCTTGTGGGTACAACTGGCTCCACACCACCAGTTTGTTCAAATTGAGAATAAATTCGGTGGACCGTGCTTACCGAGATATTCAAGCGTTGAGCAATTACTGCAAAGGTTGAACCCATGGATAGTCTTTGCCATACAACTCTCCATCGTATATCTGTGCTGTATGCTGCTTTTCGACCTGGTTCTGCTGAGAGAGACATGTCTACACGGTAGCCAGTTTTTATTTTTTTTTGAATTTTCCGCCAAAATGCAAGCGGAGCATTCAATTGGCCAATTACGCGTGCGCAACGCAATTCATTACGCAATAACGTTGGTTTTCGAACGCAAGTGAAATCAACAGTATGTCAGCCATGGCTAGCTTCTCTCCCGTTAGTACACGGGAAGCGTTGCCATGTTCATTGATTAATTATTCTGATAAGTACATGATGCAGCTGCTGATGTGCATCTCATTATAATCCTGCATATTTAATGTGCAACAAAAAATAATGCATTGTTCATGAACTAAACACTTCTAGCAGAAAGAAATCTCTTCCAGATGATCAGAAGATGGCCCACAGTGTTGCAGAATCGCTGGGCTATGCCAGGAGCTGTTTATCTGTGCATAATAATGAATGAATGTATTGTACATTGTGTATAATAAATTTGCAATGAAATTTGTGGGGGAAAGAAGCTAAGCGCTTCTAATTATGGGCAATAAGTATTAGCTAAACTGTTTCCTACAGTTAGAATAGCTATAGATGCATGCATTAATATTGGGCGCTTATTTCTGTGCCATTTATAGCTTAGTTACTTTACTTACAGCCCACCCGCTACATTATTCTACTTAGTAGACTTACTTACCTCCTTGGTGAATCCTCCTGGAAGGCTCCCTGGTCTTCTGTGTCTTTAAAAAGGCTCATAAAGTAAGTTTTAACTAGCGCTTCAACTAACTTCATGCATATTCTGATACTACACTAAAATTGTACCACAAACATAAATTGTTTGTAACACGGATAGTATACGGAGTTTGTGTACTCGCGCTTAGCAACGTATTCGCTCACGATTTTAGCGAGTAAAATTGGAATGAACGGTCGGTATATTTGAGCTCATATCTCCAAAACTATAGCGCCTAGCCGCTTCAAATTTGGAAAATAGCTAGCTGCAATGACGTAGATTACAATGCAAGTGCTATCTCAAAATTCGAATATTACTAAATCTGGTCGGTTTTCCAAATTTCGGTCACATATATAGAGAATGTTCCAGGTGTTGGAAACAGCGAAATTTGACAATAGTGTTTCTTTCGTGCTGAAAAGTATTTTTAAGACAAAATAAACATTTCTTGTGAAAAGTGTACTTTTTTGTCTTAGAAAATTTTCAAAGTCCATAGTCACTCAAAATAACTAAGTTTTTTATCTTTACCATTACAATACTTTGTTTTTTTTCCAACAATATTTTTTTACTAAGAAAATGTACTATGTGTTGAAAAAAGTAGTTTCACAAGTGTTTCTTTTGTGCTGAAAAGTAGTTTCAAGTCAAAATAAACGTTTTTGTGAAAAGTAAATTTTTCGCGCTAAGATTTTCTAAGTATGTAGTCACTCAAAAAAACTTAGTTCTTTATTCCTACCATTAGAAAACTTTGTTTTTCACCAACAATGTTTTTTACACCAAGAGAATATTCAATGTGTCGAAAAAAGTACAGTTTCACAAAAGTGTTTCTTTTGTGCTGAAAAGTGTTTTCAGTTTTTCACCAACAATTCTTTTTAGACCAAGAAAATGCTTTTTGTGTTAAAAAAAGAAAAATTTCACAACAGTGTTTCTTTCGTGCTTCAAAGTGTTTTTCAAGACAAAATAAACGTTTTTTGTGAAAAGAGTACTTTTTGGTTTTAGAAAATTTTCTATGTCATTAGTCACTAAAAAAAAACCAAGTTCTTTATCTCTATCATTGGAATACTTTGTTTTTCACAAACAATTTTTTTTTCTATCAAAAGAATGTTCCATGTGTTAAAGGAAGTAAAATTTCACAAAAGTGTTTTTTCGTGCTGAAGAATGTTTTCAAGACAAAATAAACGTTTTTTGTAAAAAGGGTACTTTTTGGTCTTACAAGATATTTTGAGACCATAGTCACTCAAAACTAAGTTCTTTATCTCTACCTTCAGAAAACTTTGTTTTTCACCAATAATTCTTTTTAGACCAACAAAATGCTTCATGTGTTGAAAAAAGTAAAATTTTCACAATAGTGTTTCTTTCGTACTGAAAAGTAATTTCAAGAAAAAATAAACTTTTTTTGTGAAAAGTACTTTTTGGTCTTAGAAAATTTTCTAAATCCTTAGTCATTAAAAAAAACAAAGTTCTATATTTTTAGTTTTAGAAAACTGTTTATAACACTAAGAAAATTCTCCTTAAGTTGAAAAAAGTAAAATTTCACAAAAGTGTTATTTTTGTGCTAAAAAGTGTTTTCAAGACAAAATAAACGTTCTTTTTGAAAAATGTACTTTTTGTTCTTCAAAAATTTTCCATAGTACCTCAAAAAAACTAAGTTCTTTGTCTCTAAGATTAGAATATTTTATTATTCAATTACAATGTTTTTTACACCAAAAGAATGTTCCATGTGTGGAAAAAAAAGTTTAACAAAAGTGCACTATTCTGCAAAAAATTGTTTTCAAGATAAAATAAACTATTAATGTGAAAAGTGTACTTTTTGGTCTTAGAAAATATTCTAAGTCCATAGTCACTCAAAAAAACTAAGTTCTTTATCTCTATCGTTAAAATACTTTGTCTTTCACAAACAGTGTTTTTTCTATACCAAGAGAATTTTCCATGCGTTGAAAAAGTAAAGTTTCACAAAAGTGTTTCTTTTGTGCTGAAATGTGTATTCAAGACAAAATAAACTTTTATTGTGAAAAGTGTAGTTTTTGGTCTTAGAAAATTTTCTAACTTTGTAGTCACTAAAAAAAAACCAATTTCGTTATCTCTATTGTTAGAATACTTTGCTTTTTCACAAACAATGTTTTTTACACAAACAAAATGTTCCGTCTGTTGAAAAAAGTAGTTTTACAAAAGTGTTTCTTTTGTTCTTAAATATGTTTTTAAGACAAAATAAACGTTTTTTGTGAAAAGTGAGTTTTTTTGCTCTTAGAAAACTTTCTAAGTATGTATTCACTCAAAAAAAAATAAGTTCTTTATCTCTACCATTAAAAACATTGTTTTTCACAAACAATGTTTTTTACTCCAAGAGAATGCTCATGTTTTGAAAAAAGTAAAATTTCACAAAAGTGTTTCTTTCGTGGTGAAAAGTGTTTTCAAGACAAAATAAACGTTTTTTTTGTAAAAAGTGTACTTTTTGGACTTTAAAAATTTTCTAAGTACATAGTCACTCAAAAAAAAAGTTCTTTATCTCTACCAATAATAACTTTGTTTTTCACAAACAATGTTTTTTACTCCAAAAGAATACTCCATGTTTTAAAAAAAGTAAAATTTCACAAGTGTTTCTTTCGAGCTAAAAAGTGTTTTCAAGACAAAATTAACAGTTTTTATAAAAAGTGTAGTTTTTGCTCTTAGAAACTAAGTTCTTCATTTCTACCATTAGAATACTTTGTTTTTTCCAAAAATATATTTTTCACTAAGAGAATGTACTATGTGTTGAAAAAAAGTAGTTTCACAAAAGTGTTTCTTTCGTGCTGAAGTGTTTTCAAGACAAAATAAACGTTTATTGTGAAAAGAGTATTTTTTGGTTTTAGAAAATTTTCTAAATCATTAGTCACTCAAAAAACTAAGTTTTTTATTTCTAGCGTGAAAAAACTGTTTTTTACTAACAATGTTTTTTACACAAAGAGAATGCTCCTTGAGTTGAAAAAAGTAAAATTTCATAAAAGTTTTTTCTTTCATGCTTAAAAAAAAACTAAGTTCTTTATCTCTACCATTAGAATACTTTTTTTCCAACAATATTTTTTTCACTATAAGAATGTACTTTGTGTTGAAATAGTAGTTTCACAACAGTGTTTCTTTTGTGCTGAAATATAGTTTCAAGTCAAAAGAAAGGTTTTTGTGAAAAGTGAATTTTTCGCACTTAGAAAATTTTCTAAGTATGTAGTCACTCAAAAAAACTAAGTTCTTTATCTTTACCTTAAAAAACTTTGTTTTTCACAATGTTTTTTACTCTAAAAGAATGCTCTATGTGTTGAAAAAAGTTAAATTTAATAAAAGTGTTTCTCTCGTGCTGAAAAGTGTTTTCAAGACAAAATAAACGTTTTTTGCAAAAAGTATATTTTTTGGTCTTAGAAGTTTTTTTAGTCCATAGTCTCTTAAAAAAACTTAATTCTTTATCTCTTACATTAGACAACTTTGTTTTTCACCAATAATGTTTTTAAAACTAAGAGAATGCTCCTTCAGTTGAAAAAAGTAAAATTTCACAAAAGTGTTTCTTTCGTGTTGAAAAGTGTTTTCAAGACTAAATAAACGTTTTTTTTTGAAAAATGTACTTTTTGGTCTTCGAAAATTTTCTTTTAGTCCATAGTACCTCAAAAAAACTAAGTTGTTTGTCTCTAAGATTAGAATATTTTATTTTTCAACAACAATGTTTTTTACACTAAAAGAATGTTCCATGTGTGGAAAAAAATAAAGTTAAACAAGAGTGCACTTCTGTGCTGAAAATTGTTTTCGAGATAAAATATATAAAAGTGTACTTTTTGGTGTTAGAAAATTTTGTAGGTCCATAGTCACTCAAAAAAAAAGTTCTTTATCTCTACCATTAGAACACTTTGTTTTTTTCCAACAATATTTTTTTCACTAAGATAATGTACTATGTGTTTAAAAGAGTAGTTTCACAAAAGTGTTTATTTTGTGTTGAAAGTGATTTCAAGATAAAATAAACTTTTTTGTGAAAAGTGAATGTTTCGCGCTTAGAAAATTTTCTAAGTATATAGTCACTCAAAAAAACTAAGTTGTTTCTCTCTTCCACTAGAAAACTTTGTTTTTCACCAACAATTCTTTTTAGACCACAAAAGTGTTTATCTTGTGCTGAAAAGTGTTTTAAAGTCAAAATAAACGTTTTTTGCGAAAAGCGAATTTTTCCCTCTTTGAAAAATTTTTAAGACCATAGTCACTCAGAAAGACAAAGTTCTTTATCTCTATCATTATAAAAGTTTGTTTTTCACCAGAAATGTTTTTTACACGCTCCTTGAGTTGAAAAAAGTAAAATTTCACAAAAGTGTTTCTTTTGTACTGAAAAGTGTTTTCAAAAGAAAATAAACTTTTTTTGTGAAAAGAGTACTTTTTGGTCTTAGAAAATTTTCTAAATCCTTAGTCATTAAAAAAACTAAGTTCTTCATTTCTAGTGTTAGAAAACTATGTTTTTAACACTAAGAAAATGCTCCTTAAGTTGAAAAAAGTAAAATTTCAAAAAAGTGTTTGTTTTGTGCTAAAAAGTGTCTCAAGACAAAATAAACGTTTTTTTTGAAAAGTGTACTTTTTGGTCTTCGAAAATTTTCTTTTAGTCCATAGTACCTCAAAAAACCTAAGTTCTTTGTCTCTAAAATTAGAATATTTTATTTTTCAATAATATTGTTTTATACACCAAAAGAATGTTCCATGTGTGGAAAAAAATGAAGTTTAACAAAAGTGCTCTTTTGTGCTCAAAATTTTTTCAAGATAAAATAAACTTTTAATGTGAAAAGTGTACTTTTTGTTCTTAGAAAATTTTCTAAGTCCATAGTCACTCAAAAAAACTAAGTTCTTTATCTCTACCATTAGAATACTTTGTTTTTTTCCAACAATATTTTTTTTACTAAGAGAATGTACTATGTGTTAAAAAAAGGAGTTTCACTAAAGTGTTTCTTTTATGCTGAAAAGTGTTTTAAAGTCAAAATAAAAGTTTTTGCGTAAAGTGAATTTTTCGCGCTTAGAAAATTTTCTAAGTATATAGTCACACAAAAAAACTAAGTTCCTTATCTCTACCATTAATAACTTTGTTTTTCACAAACAATGTTTTTACTCCAAAAGAATGCTCCATGTGTTAAAAAAAAATAAAGTTTAACAAAAGTTCTCTTTTGTTCTGAAAATTGTTTTTAAAATAAAATAAACTTTTAATGTTAAAAGTGTACTTTTTGGTCTTAGAAAATTTTCTAAGTCCATAGTCACTCAAAAAAACTAAGTTATTTATCTCTATCATTAAAATACTTTGTCTTTCACAAACAGTGTTTTTTCTATACCAAGAGAATGTTCCATGTGTTGAAAAAGTAAAGTTTTACAAAAGTGTTTCTTTTGTGCTGAAAAGTGTTTTTAAGACAAAATAAACGTTTTTTGTTAAAAGTGAATTTTTTGCTCTTAGAAAACTTTCTAAGTATGTATTCACTCAAAAAAGTTCTTTATCTCTACCATTAAAAACTTTTTTTTCACAAATAATGTTTTTTACACAAAGAGAAGGCTCCATGTGTTGAAAAAAGTAAATTTTCACAAAAGTGCTTCTTTTGTGATGAAAAGAATTTTCAAGACAAAATAAACGCTTTTGTGCAAAGTGAATTTTTCGTTCATAGAAAATATTTTTAGTCCATAGTCGCTCAAAAAAACTAAGTTCTTTATCTCTACCATTAAAAAACTTTGTTTTTCGCCAAAAATGCTTTTTAGACCAAGAAAATGCTTGATGTGTTGAAAAAAAGTAAAGTTTCACAAAAGTGTTTATTTTGTTCTGAAAAGTGTTTTCAAGAAAAAATAAACGTTTTATGTTTATAGCAAGTTTTTTGCTCTGAGAAAATTTTTTAAGTCCATAGTCACTCAAAAAAACTAACTTCTTTATCTCTACCATTAGAATACTTTGCTTTTTTCCAACAAGAATTTACTAGGTGTTGAAAAAAGTAATTTCACAAAAGTGTTTGTTTTGTGCTGAAAAGTAGTTTCGAGTCAAAATAAACTTTTTGTGAAAAGTGTATTTTTCGAGCTAAGAATATTTTCTAAGTATGTAGACACTCAAAAAAAGTAAGTTCTTTATTTCTACTTTAAAAAAACTTTGTTTTTCTTAAACAATGCTTTTTACACAAAGAGAAATCTCCCTGTTTTAAAAAAAGTAAAATTTCACACAAGAGTTTCTTTTTGCTGAAAAGTGTTTTCAAGAAAAAATAAACTTTTTTTGTGAAAAGTGTACTTTTTGGATTTAGAAAGTTTTCTAAGTCCAAAGTCACTCAAAAAAACTAAGTTCTTTATTTCTACCATTAGAAAACTTTGTTTTTCACCAACAATGTTTTTTACACCAAGAGAATATTTAAAGTGTTGAAATAAGTAAAGTTTAAGTGTTTTTTTGTGCTGAAAAGTGATTTCAGGACAATAAAAACGTTTTTGTGAAAAGTGAATATTTAGAGCTTAGAAAATTTTCTAAGTATGAAGTCACTCAATAAAACTAAGTTGTTTATCTCTACCATTAGAAAACGTGTGTGAAGAACAAAAAGTACAATGCTTTATACACTAAGTGATTGCTCCTCGATTTGAAAAAAGTAAAATTTAACAATCTTTCTTGCTGAAAAGTGTTTTCAAGACAAAATAAACTTTTTTTGTAAAAAGAGTTCTTTTTCGTATTAGAAAATATTCTAAGTCTTTACTCATCAAAAAAAACTAAGTTCTTTATTTTTACCATGTTTTTCACAATGTTTTTTACTCTAAAAGAATGCTCCATGTGTTGAAAAAAGTAAAATTTAACAAAAGTGTTTCTTTCAAGCTGAAAAGTGTTTTCAAGACAAAATAAACGTTTTTTGCAAAAAGTATATTGTTTGGTCTTAGAAAATTTTTTAAGTCCAGTCTCTCAAAAAAACTAAATTTTTTATCTCTTACATTAGACGACTTTGTTTTTCACCAATAATGTTTTTTACACTAAGAGAATGCTCCATGTGTTGAAAAAATTAAATTTTCACAAAAGTGTTTCTTTCGTACTGAAATGTGTTTTCAAGAAAAGATAAACTTTTTTTGTGAAAAGAGTATTTTTTGGTCTTAGAAAATTTTCTAAATCTTTAGCCATTAAAAAAAACTAAGTTCTTTATTTCTAGCGTTAGAAAACTATGTTTTTAACACTAAGAAAATGCTCATTAAGTTGAAAAAGTAAAATTTTACAAAAGTGTTTTTTTTGTGCTAAAAAGTGTTTTCAAGACAAAATAAACGTTCTTTTTGAAAAATGTACTTTTTGTTCTTCAAAAATTTTCTTTTAGTCCATAGTACCTCAAAAAAACAAAGTTCTTTGTCTCTAAGATTAGAATATTTTATTATTCAACAACAATGTTTTTTACACCAAAAGAATGTTCCATGTGTGGAAAAAAAGTTTAACAAAAGTGCACTATTCTGCTAAAAATTGTTTTCAAGATAAAATGAACTATAAATGTGAAAAGTGTACTTTTTGGTCTTAGAAAATATTCTAAGTCCATAGTCACTCAAAAAAACTAAGTTCTTTATCTCTATAATTAAAATACTTTGTCTTTTACAAACAGTGTTTTTTCTATACCAAGAGAATATTCCATGTGATGAAAAAGTAAAGTCTCACAAAAGTGTTTCTTTTGTGCTTAAATGTGTATTCAAGACAAAATAAACTTTTATTGTGAAAAGTGTAGTGTTTGGTCTTAGAAAATTTTCTAACTCCGTAGTCACTCAAAAAAACTAATTTTGTTATCTCTATTGTTAGAATACTTTGCTTTTTCACAAACAATGTTTTTTACACAAACAGAATGTTCCGTCTATTGAAAAAAGTAAAGTTTTACAAAAGTGTTTCTTTTGTGCTTAAAAGTGTTTTTAAGACAAAATAAACGTTTTTTTGTGAAAAGTGAGTTTTTTTGCTCTTATAAAACTTTCTAAGTATGTATTCACTCAAAAAAACTAAGTTCTTTATCTCTACCATTAAAAACATTGTTTTTCACAAACAATGTTTTTTACTCCAAGAGAATGCTCATGTTTTGAAAAAAGTAAAATTTCACAAAAGTGTTTCCTTCGTGCTGAAAAGTGTTTTCCAGACAAAATAAACGTTTTTTTTGTAAAAAGTGTACTTTTTGGACTTAGAAAACTTTCTAAGTCCATAGTCACTCAAAAAAACTAAGTTCTTTATCTCTACCATTAGAATACTTTTTTTTCCAACAATATTTTTTTCACTAAGAGAATGTACTATGTGTTAAAAAAAGGAGTTTCGCTAAAGTGTTTCTTTTGTGCTAAAAAGTGTTTTAAAGTCAAAATAAACGTTTTTGCGAAAAGTGAATTTTTCGCGCTTAGAAAATTTTCTAAGTATATAGTCACTCAAAAAAACTAAGTTCCTTATCTCTACCATTAATAACTTTGTTTTTCACAAACAATGTTTTTACTCCAAAAGAATGCTCCATGTGTTAAAAAAAATAAAGTTTAACTAAAGTGCTCTTTTGTGCTGAAAATTGTTTTTAAGATAAAATAAATTTTTAATGTGAAAAGTGTACTTTTTGGTCTTAGAAAATTTTCTAAGTCCATAGTCACTCAAAAAAACTAAGTTCTTAATCTCTATCTTTAAAATACTTTGTCTTTCACAAGCAGTGTTTTTTCTATACCAAGAGAATGTTCCATGTGTTGAAAAAGTAAAGTTTCACAAAAGTGTTTCTTTTGTGCTGAAAAGTGTTTTCAAGACAAAATAAACTTTTATTGTGAAAAGTGTAGTTTTAGGTCTTAGAAAATTTTCTAACTCCGTAGTCACTCAAAAAAACTAATTTCGTTATATCTACCGTTAGAAAACTTTGCTTTTTTACAAACAATGTTTTTTACACAAACAGAATGTTCCATCTGTTGAAAAAAGTAAAGTTTTACAAAAGTGTTTCTTTTGTGCTGAAAAGTGTTTTTAAGACAAAATAAACTTTTTTTGTGAAAAGTGAATTTTTTGCTCTTATAAAACTTTCTAAGTATGTATTCACTCAAAAAAAGTTCTTTATCTCCACCATTAAAAACTTTGTTTTTCACAATGTTTTTTACTCCAAGAGAATGCTCATGTTTTTGAAAAAAGTAAAATTTCACAAAAGTGTTTCCTTCGTGCTGAAAAGTGTTTTTCAGACAAAATACAAGTTTTTTGTGAAAAGTGTACTTTTTGGACTTAGAAAATTTTCTAAGTCCATAGTCACTGAAAAAAAAGTTCTTTATCTCTACCATTAGAATACTTTGTTTTTTTCTAACAATATTTTTTTCACCAAGATAATGTACTATGTGTTTAAAAGAGTAGTTTAACAAAAGTGTTTATTTTGTGCTGAAAAGAGTGTTCAAGACAAAATAAAGGTTTTTCGTGAAAAGTGAATATTTCGCTCTTATAAAATTTTCTAAGTATATAGTCACTCAAAAAAACTAAGTTCTTTATCTCTACCATAAAAAACTTTGTTTTTCACAATGCTAAAAGAATGCTCCATGTATTGAAAAAAGTAAAATTTAATAAAAGTGTTTCTCTCGTGCTGNTGCTTAGTATGGAGGCAACTCACCTTGTTGGGTGGCAACAGCCGGTGTTGCGGTGGTAGCCGTGGTTGTCGCGAGGCCAGTGCTCGACTCGGTTGGTTGGCTTGTCGTGACTGTAGCAGGTGGGACCACTGTCAGCGGAATCAGTTGTGGCACTGCTGGCGGCCGCATTAAGGCCGCCGGAGGTCTGAAGCTCGCTTGCTGGGCCATCACTGTGTCAAAGACGACTTGAAACTTCGAAGAAAAGGCAGACTCGAAAGAACACAAATTGCAGACCTTGTAGCCTAGGCTCAATGTAATGCGCATGCGTGATCATTACGCATGGGCGTTAACCCCGGTTAATTCCATTAACCTCCATCAAAAGTGTTTCTTTCGAGCTGAAAAGTGTTTTCAAGACAAAATAAACGTTTTTCGTAAAAAGTTAACTTTTCGGTCTTGGAAAATTTTCTAAGCCTATAGTCACTCAAAAAAATTAAGTTTTTTATCTCTCCCTTTAAAAAACTTTGTTTTTAACAAACAATGCTTTCTACACAAAGAGAAATCTCTATGTTTTAAAAAAAGTGTAATTTCACACAAGTGTTTCTTTCTTGCTGAAGAGTGTTTTCAAGACAAAATAAACCTTTTTTGTGAAAAGTGTTCTTTTTGGTTTTGGAAAATTTTCTAAGTCCATAGTCACCTAAAAAAACTAAGTTCTTTATCTGTATCAATAAAATACTGTTTTTCACAAACAGTATTTTTTTTATATCAAGAAAATGTTCCATGTGTTGAAGAAAAAACCAAAATTTCACAAAAGTGTTTCTTTCGTGCTGAAAAGTGTTTTCAAGACAAAATAAACGTTTTTTGTGAAAAGTGTACTTTTTGGTCTTAGAAATTTTCTAAGTCTATAGTCACTAAAAAAAACCAAGTTCTTTATCTCTATCATTGGAATACTTTGTTTTTCACAAACAATTTTTTTTCTATCATTAGTCACACAAAAAAACTAAGTTTTTTATTTCTACCGTGATAAAACTTTGTTTTTTACTAACAATGTTCTTTCAACAAAAATAGAATGCTTTTTCAGTTGAAAAAAGTAAAATTTCACAAAAGTGTTTGTTTCTTGCTGAAAAGTTTTTTCAAGACAAAATAAACG
Source organism: Tethya wilhelma (assembly GCA_964030475.1). Classification (NCBI taxonomy): domain Eukaryota; kingdom Metazoa; phylum Porifera; class Demospongiae; order Tethyida; family Tethyidae; genus Tethya; species Tethya wilhelma. The sequence goes on from CAXIPT010000024.1 coordinate 31,777, forward strand.
TTTTTTGTGAAAAGTGCAATTTTTGGTTTTGGAAAATTTTCTAAGTCCATAGTCACTCAAAAAAAACTAAGTTCTTTATCTCTACCATTAGAATACTTTGTTTTTTCCAACAATATTTTTTTCACTAAGAGAATGTACTTTGTGTTGAAATAGTAGTTTCACATTAGTGTTTCTTTTGTGCTGAAAATTAGTTTCAAGTCAAAATAAAGGTTTTTGTGAAAAGTGAATATTTCGCGCTTAGAAAATTTTCTATGTAGACACTCAAAAAAACTAAGTTGTTTATCTCTACCATTGGAAAACTTTGTTTTTTACCAACAATTCTTTTTAGACCAAGATAATGCTCCTTGTGTTAAAAAAAGAAAAATTACACAAAAGTGTTTATTTTGTGCTGAAAAGTGTTTTCAAAACAAAATAAACGATTTTTGTGAAAAGTGAACTTTTAGGTTTTAGAAAATTTTCTAAGTCCATAGTCACTCAAAAAAACTAAGTTCATTATCTCCATCATTAGAATATTTTGTTTTTCACAAAAAGTTTTTTTTATATCAAGAGAATGTTTCATGTGTTGAATAAAGTAAAATTTCACAAAAGTGTTTCTTTCTTGCTAAAAAGTGTTTTCAATACAAAATAAGCTTTTTTTGTGAAAAGTGTACTTTTTAGTTTTAGAAAAAATTTTCTAAGTCCATAGTCACTCAAAACCTAAGTTCTTTTTCTCTACCTTTATAATACTTTTTTTTTTCCAACAATATTTTTTTACCAAGAGAATGTACTATTTGTTGAAAAAAGTAGTTTCACAAAAGTGTTTCTTTTGGGCTGAAAAGATTTTTCAAGTCAAAATAAAAACGTTTTTGCGAAAAGTGAATTTTTTGCGCATAGAAAATTTTCTATGTAGTAACTCAAAAAAACTAAGTTTTTTTATCCCTACCATTAGAAAACTTTGTTTTTCACCAACAATACTTTTTAGAACAAAAAAATCCTCTATGTGTTGAAAAAAGTAAATTTTCATAAAATGCTTCTTTTGTGCTGAAAAGTGTTTTCAAGACAAAATAAACGTTTTTGTAAAAAGTGAATTTTGCGCTCTTAGAAAATTTTTTAAGTATGTAGTCACTCAAAAAAACAAAGTTCTTTATCTCTATCATTAGAAAACTTTGTTTTTCACCAAAAATGCTTTATAAACTAAGTGAATGCTCCTTGAGTTGAAAAAAGTAAAATTAAACAAAAGTGTTTCTTTCGTACTGAAAAGTGTTTTCAAGACAAAATAAACTTTTTTTGTGAAAAGAGTTCTTTTTTGTCTTAGAAAATATTATAAGTCCTTAGTCATTAAAAAAAACTAAGTTCTTTATTTCTAGTGTGAGACAACTTTGTTTTTTTACCAATGTTTTACACACTAAGAAAATGCTCCTTAAGTTGAAAAAAGTAAAATTTCACAAAAGTGTTTCTTTCGTGCTGAAAAGTGTTTTCAAGACAAAATAAACTTTTTTTGTGAAAAGTGTACTTTTTGGTTTTAGAAAATTTTTTTTAAGTCCATAGTTACTCAAAAAAACTAACTTCTTTTTCTCTACCATGTTTTTCACAAACAATGTTTTTTACACAAAAGTGTTCCTTTTGTTCTGAAAAGTGTTTTTAAGACAAAATAAATGTTTTTTGTGAAAGCAAATTTTTCGCTCTTAGAAAAATTTTTAAGTCCATAGTCACTCAAAAAAACTAAGTTGTTTATCTCTACCATTAGAAAACTTTGTTTTTCACCAACGATTCTTTTTAGACCAAGAAAATAGTTCATGTGTTGAAAAAAGAAAAATTTCACAAAAGTGTTTGTTTTGTGCTAAAAAGTGTTTTCAAAACAAATTTAACGTTTTTTGTGAAAAGTATACTTTTTGGTTTTAGAAAATTTTCTAAGTCAATAGTCACTCAAAAAAACTAACTTCTTTATCTCTACCATTAGAATACTTTGCTTTTCACAAACAATATTTTTTACACCATGAGAGTGCTCTATGTGGTGAAAAAGGAAAGTTTCACAAAAGTTTTTCTTTCGTGCTAAAAAGTGTTTTCAAGACAAAATAAACGTTTTTTGTAAACAGTGTACTTTTTGGTCTTGGAAAATTTTTTAGCTTATAGTCACTCAAAAAAACTAAGTTCTTTATCTCTACCATTAAAACACTTAATTTTTCACAAAAAATGCATTTTACACGAAGAGAAATCTCCATGTTTTGAAAAAAGTGGAATTTAAAGGTGCTATTGCACGGAAGCGGCAACTTTTTGAAAAAATGGCCCAAAAATCAATACTGAAATTTCATTGGTTGAAAATACGTCATTGGAATGCAATTTGCGCTCCTATCTTCGCGTTGAGTCCAACGTACGCATAATTTTTCTTTGTGACCACGTGGTAAGCTGCAGCTATTTGACATACTTATACACTTAGACTTACACTCATTTAGCTTGTTTCTTCCTCGTTCCTTCTCTTGGTGTGCTTCTACTGCTCATATCTAGCTATTCTAGCCATAAAATTTGTTGATATCTAGATATTAACTTACCTCTAACATCCAAAAAGAAAGATTCCGCTGGTAAATCTCAGCACAGTAGGCTTCTTTAGTCTTTAACTGAACAAGCAAGAGTGTTGAACTTGAAATATCTTGGTATAAAATCGGCCGCATTCAACGAAATATCCCAGGGCCTTCTCTTGCACTTTTGGTTGGAGGTTGAAGGTCATCAATTATATGCTAATGATATTCAGAAGGGGATTTTCCCATTTAAACTACGCGCGCCAAGCTAAATCAATTTCAGCTGCAATCAAAGAAACTGAGCGCGGGCACCTGAAGCTGCACTCGAGCTAGCTGTTGTTTCTAAAAAGAGGTAAGTATTACCAAATACAAGAGAGCAATTAACTGTATATGTTTTTGCAAACTTGCAACTTAACTGATTTACAAAATAAAGCAGCTGATACATTGAATTAGTATAACACTGAGAAACATTATTTTTTTCTCTGTTCTTTCTCTTTTTCTTCTTTTCATCCCTTCTGTGTGTGTATGAGAGAGAGAGAGAGAGAGAGAGAGAGAGAGAGAGAGANCGGAATAATCCACTCACCATAAAGAACTTAGTCTTTTTGAGTGACAATGGACTTAGAAAATTTTTTAAGACCAAAAAGTACACTTTTCACAAAAAGTGATTTTTTGTCTTGAAAACACTTTTCAGTACGAAAGAAATATTCTTGTAAAATTTTACTTTTTTCAACTCAAGGAGCATTCTCTTAGTGTAAAAAACATTGTTGGTAAAAAACAAAGTTTTCTCATGCTAGATATAAAGAACTTAGTTTTTTTATGTGACTAAGGACTACTCTTTTAACAAAAAACGTATATTTTGTCTTGAAAACACTTTTCAGCACAAACGAAGCACTTTTGTTAAATTTCACTTTTTTCAAAACATGGAGATTTCTCTTCATGTAAAAGAATTTTTTGTGAAAAATTAAGTGTTTTAATGGTAGAGATAAAGAACTTAGTATTTTGAGAGACTATAAGCTAAAAAATTTTCCAAGACCAAAAAGTACACTTTTTACAAAAAACTTTTATTTTGTCTTGAAAACACTTTTTAGCTCGAAAGAAAAACTTTTGTGCAACTTTCCTTTTTCAACACATAGAGCACTCTCTTGGTGTAAAAAACTTTGTTTGTGAAAAACAAAGTATTCTAATGGTAGAGATAAAGAAATTAGTTTTTTTGAGTGACTATTGACTTAAAAAATTTTCTAAAACCCTTTTCACAAAAAACGTTTAATTTGTTTTGAAAACACTTTTAGCACAAAACAAACACTTTTGTGAAATTTTTCTTTTTTCAACACATGGACCATTTTCTTGGTCTAAAAAGAATTGTTGGTGAAAAACAAAGTTTTCTAATGGTAGAGACAAACAACTTACTTTTTTTGAGTGACTACATATATAGAAAATTCTCCAAGCGCGAAAAATTCACTTTTCCCAAAAACGTTTATTTTGACTTGAAACTAATTTTTAGCACAAAAGAAACACTTTTGTGAAACTACTTTTTTTCAACACATAGTACATTCTCTTAGTAAAAAAATATTTTTGGAAATAAACAAAGTATTCTAATGGTTGAGATTAAAAACTTAGTTTTTTTGAGTGACTATGGACTTTGAAAATTTTCTAAGACAAAAAGTACACTTTTAACAAAACCTGTTTATTTTGTCTTGAAAACGCTTTTCAGCACGAAAGAAGCACCATTGTCAAATTTTGCTGTTTCAAACACATGGAACATTCTCTATATATAACAAAAAACTTTTTGTGCAAAAAAATATTCTAATGATAGAGATAAAGAACTTAGTTTTTCTGAGTGACTATGGACTTAGAAAATTTTCTAAGACCAAAAAGTACACTTTTAACAAAAACGTTTATTTTGTGTTGAAACACTTTTCAGCACGAAAGAAACACTTTTGTCAAATTTTGCCCTTTTCAACACATGGAACATTAACATTCTCTTGATATAACAAAAACTCAGGGTAGTTAAGGCATGTCCTTAGTCTGGCTATTAATATTTTTTCTCTACAGGTATGTGTACTTTGAATGTTGCTGAAAACAAGAAGAGGAAATTTGATACCTGAAAACATTTGTAAACAATTAGTCCAACATATGTTAAACATATTTAACCGGAAGTGGTCACCTCACCACACCCCTTTGTAAACAAAAATGAATATTTATTAGCATGCTATTTGTCTTTATAAATTGACTACTCCTGTCTGATATGTACAATAAAACTCACTCAATTTTTATACCAAAATGCTCTACTTTATGTGAAGTAACTTAATATGACTGGAAAATGTGCATTAATCTAAGCGCTTGCAGTTAATGAACAGTTATAGCATAAAATTGTATGATTTTTGTATACAATACTTGTTTATACGCTTAACTCACCTTTACTCGTGTGTATTGCACCAATTTTCCAGTTAGAAGTAGTGACTTTACACACTAGAGACTTGATTTAACAAATAAAAAGGTACCCTCCAACTGAAAGAACGCGCCGGAGTGTGGCATCAAGCTAGCTGGTCTGGCATTGCACATCTCGATCTTTCGAACTCTCTAATTAAACGAATAGAGTGGGCGTGTCCGCATATGAAACGTTTGGCGCGAATGATCGCTGGAGTTGGTGACGTAGTACTATAGTGCAAGAAGCGCTATGCTGTGATAGTGCTGAAATTACATTCCAAAGTTAAAATTTAGTGATACAATGTAGCGCTTGGTTATAGAAACAATACATTATGACATTGAAACTGATAACAGTAATAGCTTTAATTGCTGTATTGTATTTTTTTATCAGAATGACAAGCAGCTGTCCAGCACAGACCGTCTTTGTATGCTCTCAGACAATTCTCTTCTATCTTCTCGGCTGTCCGCAGACTCTCAGATCACTCTCCAGTGAATATAGGTAAAGANTGAGAAAGAGAGAGAGAGAGAGAGAGAGAGAGAGAGAGAGAGAGAGAGAATATACTGTTGTATATGTTGCCATGGAAAAGAGTGCAGTAAGATTGTGACCGTAATTGAATTTTTCTTCCTAGTAACCTATGTAACAATACACTAACATACTACCGATGAAAATACATTGTAAATTTATAGTGTAAAACTTACTTGTTGCTTTCTCCAAAGCTGTAGGAAGGTCCACGCTGTGTATTTTTGTTCTTGATCCTTTTCAGAAAGCTACCACAAGCTCCTAACTACGAGGAAGTCTTGTCTTCCTAAATTGACAAGATCACACCATAAAATCAACTTGATTTGCATACTAGTTGACATATTATTAGTCTAGCTCTTTTCTCAGTCACGCTTGGAAAAAATTTCTACACAAAACTGACTATTGTATTGTGAAGTAGACATGCTGAACATTCATGCTTAGAGGGGTTTTTTTATAGCCCATCAAGGCTGGTATAACAGCCAATAAGCACAATTTTGCGCTAGAAATTGGCTCTTAACTACCAATACTGACATCTTTTAGGTAGTTTATAACTTACTTGTTGCTTTCTCCAAAGCTGTAGCAAGGTCCACGCTGAGTACCTTTCTTCTTGATACTTCTCAGAAAGCTTTCACAAGCTCCTAACCACGAGGGGTTCTTGTCTTACTATTAAATTGACAAAACCACGTGTATAATTCAAATTTACACTACCTAACATACTGTTAGTCTAGCTCATTTCTTGCGCTAAGAGAAAGTTTCTAAACAAAACAGACAAAAGACTCGTGAAGTAGACAATCCAATTGGGCTGGAAAATACTTGGAAAACCTTCGAAAGGTAAATTAGAAAAAAATATGATCCATCACTTTTTGCTTATGTACAATAATGACTAACCTCTAAGAAATGCGCTCTGTCATCCTCTTGTTGTTCTGCTTCAAAGCGTCCATAATTGAGATCGAGGTAGCGTCAGCTAATGTTCATCACTTTGGAAATAACTTGCCCATAGCAAAGATCTTCTCACTTCAAGCTCTATAGGGACTTTTGTGTCACACACTCGATTTTAAATTTACTACTATGATACACTCGCGTAATGTTCAATTGCACGCAGATGATGTATGTTAAATATATTCATTATATGCACAAATTTCCATGTTCAAAGCATGTTCAAACCTTGTCTTGTGCGTGTTTGGTACAAGCTGTAATTAAAATTGGCACTACCTGTACAAAAGGTTGTGGACATGCCTTAACTACACTGAGAAACTTTTTGGGAAAAACAAAATATTCTAATGATAGATATAAAGTACACTTTTCACAAAAAAAGTATATTTTGTCTTGACACTTTTAAGCACAAAAGAAAAACCTTTTGTGAAATTTTACTTTTTTCAACTCAAGGAGCATTGTCTTAGTGTAAAAAACATTTCTGGTGAAAAACAAAGTTTTCTAATGATAGAGATAAAGAACTTAGTTTTTCTGGGTGACTATGGACTTAGAAAATTTTCTAAGTCCAAAAAGTACCCTTTTCACAAAAAACCTTTGTTTTGTCTTGAAAACACTTTTCAGCACGAAAGAAACAATTTTGTGAAATTTTACTTTTTTCACCTGAAGGAGCATTCTCTTAGTGTAAAAAACATTATTGGTGAAAAACAAAGTTGTCTAATGTAAGAGAAAAAGAATTTAGTTTTTTTGAGAGACTGTGGACTTAAAAAATTTTCTAAGACCAAAAAATATACTTTTTACAAAAAAAGTTGATTTTGTCTGGAAAACACTTTTCCGCTCTAAAGAAACACTATTGTTAAATTTTACTTTTTTCAATACATGGAGCATTTTTTTAGAGTAAAAAACATTGTGAAAAAAAAGTTTTTTATGGTAGAGATAAAGAACATAGTTTTTTTGAGTGACTACATACTTATAAAATTTTCTAAGAGCCAAATATTTACTTTTCACAATAACCTTTATTTTGACTTGAAACTAATTTTCAACACAAAAGAAACACTGTTGTGAAACTACTATTTTAACACAAAGTACATTCTCTTAGTGAAAAAAATATTGTTGGAAAAAACAAAGTATTCTAATGGTAGAGATAAAGAACTTAGTTCTTTTGAGTGACTAATGAATTAGAAAATTTTCTAAGACCAAAAAGTACTCTTTTCACAAAAAACTTTTACTTTGACATGAAAACACTTTTAAGTACGAAAGAAACACTTTTGTGAAATTTTACTTTTTTCAACTCAAGGAGCATTGTCTTTGTGTAAAAATCATTGTTAGTAAAAAACAAAGTTTTTTCACGCTAGAAATAAAAAACTTAGTTTTTTTGAGTGACTAATGACTTAGAAAATTTTCTAAGACCAAAAAGTACTCTATTCACAAAAAACGTTTATTTTGTCTTGAAAACACTTTTCAGCACGAAAGAAACACTTTTGTGAAATTTTTCTTTTTTCAACACAAGGAGCATTTTTTTGGTCTAAAAAGAATTGTTGGTGAAAAACAAAGTTTTCTAATGGTAGAGATAAACAACTTAGTTTTATTGAGTGACTTCATACTTAGAAAATTTTCTAACAGCAAAAATATTCACTATTCACAAAAACGTTTATTTTGTCCTGAAAATACTTTTCAGCACAAAAGAAACACTTTTGTGAAACTTAACTTTTTTCGACACATTGAATATTCTCTTGGTGTAAAAAACATTGTTGGTGAAAAAGAAAGTTTCTAATGGTAGGGATAAAAAACTTTTTTTTTTTGAGTGACTATATACTTAGAAAATTTTCTAAGCGCGAAAAATTCACTATTCACAAAAACGTTTATTTTGACTTTAAAACATAGTGCATTCTATTGGTGAATAAAAATATTGTTGGAAAAAACAAAGTATTCTTATGGTAGAAATAAAAAACTTAGTTTTTTTGAATGACTTTGGACTTAGAAAATTTTCTAAAACCAAAAAGTACACTTTTTACAAAAAAAGTTTATTTTTTCTTGAAAAGACTCTTCAGCAAGAAAGAAACACTTGTGGGAAATTTTACTTTTTTTGAAACATGGAGATTTTCTTCGTGTAAAAAGCATTGTTTGTGAAAAACAAAGTTTTTTAAAGGTAGAGATAAAGAACTTAATTTTTTTCAGTGACTATATACTTAGAAAAATTTTTTGGCGCAAAAAATTTATTTTTCACAAAAAGTTTATTTTGACTCGAAACTACTTTGCAGCACAAAAGAAACACTTTTGTGAAACTACTCTTTTCAACACCTAGTACATTTATTTAGTGAAAAAAATATTGTTGAAAAAAAGCAAAGTATTTTAATGGTAGAGATAAAGAACTTAGTTTTTTTGAGTGTCTATGGACTTAGAAAATTTTCTAAGACCAAAAATATACTTTTTACAAAAAACGTTTATTTTGTCTTGAAACCCCTTTTCAAAACAAAAAAATACACTTTTGTGAAAGTTTACTTTTTTCAACACATGGAGCCTTCTCTTCAAGTAAAAAACATTGTTAGTGAAAAAAAAAAGTTTTAAATGGTAGAGATAAAGAAATTAGTTTTTTTGAGTGACTTCAAACTTCGAAAATTTTTTTAAGCGCGAAAAATTCACTTTTCTCAAAAAGTTTAGTTTGACTTGAAAACACTTTTTAGCACAAAAGAAACACTTTTGTGAAACTACTTTTTTCAACACATAGTACATTCTCTTAGTAAAAAAAATATTGTTGGTAAAAAACAAAGCATTCTAAAGGTAGAGATTAGGAACTTAGTTTTTTTGAGTGACTACGGACTTAGAAAATTTTCCAAAACCAAAAAGTACACTTTTCACAAAAAACGTTTATTTTGTCCTGTAAACACTTTTCAGTAAGAAAGAAACACTTTTGTGAAAATTTTACTTTTTTCAACACATGGAGCATTTTGTTGGTATAAAAAGAATTATTGGTGAAAAACAAAGTTCTCTAAAGGTAGAGATAAAGAACTTAAATTTTTTAGGTGAATATGGACTTAGAAAATTTTTCAAAACAAAAAAAGAACACTTTTCACAAAAAAAGTTTATTTTGTGTTGAAGACACTCTTCAGCAAGAAAGAAACACTTGTGTGAAATTACACTTTTTTTAAAACATAGAGATTTCTCTTCGTGTAGAAAGCATTGTTTGTTAAAAACAAAGTTTTTTAAAGGGAGAGATAAAAAATTAATTTTTTTGAGTGACAATTAGCTTAGAAAATTTTCAAAAACAGAAAAGTACACTTTTTACAAAAAAAGTTTATTTTGTCTCTAAAACACTTTTCAGAACAAAAGAAAAACTTTTGTGAAAGTTTACTTTTTTCAACACATCGAGCAAATTTCTTGGTCTAAAAAGCATTTTTGGCGAAATACAAAGTTTTCTAATGGTAGAGATAAAGAACCTAGTTTTTTTGAGCGACTATGGACTAAAAAAATTTTCTAAGAGCGAAAATTCACTTTTCACAAAAACGTTTATTTTGTCTTGAAAAAACTTTTCAGCAAGAAACACTTTTGTGAAATTTTACTTTTTTCAACTGAAAAAGCATTTTCTTCGTGTTGAAAGAACATTGTTAAAAAAAAACAAAGTTTGACCATGGTAGAAATATAAAACTTAGTTTTTTTGTGTGACTAATGACTTAGAAAATTTTCCAAGACTGAAAAGTACACTTTTCCCCAAAAACATTTATTTTGTCCTGAAAACATTTTTCAGCACGAAAGAAACACTTTAGTGAAATTTTACTTTTTTCAACTGAAGGAGCATTCTCTTAGTATAAAAAACATTATTGTTGAAAAACAAAGTTGTCTAATGTAAGAAATAAAGAATTTCGTTTTTTTGAGAGACCATGGACTTAAAAAATTTTCTAAGACCAAAAAATATACTTTTTGCAAAAAACGTTTGTTTGGTCTTGAAAACACTTTTCAGCTCAAAAGAAACACTTTTGTTAAATTTTACTTTTTTCAACACATGGAGCATTCTTTTGGAGCAAAAAACATTGTAAAAAACAAAGTTTTTTAAGGTAAAGATAAAGAACTTTGTTTTTTTTAGTGACTGCAAAAAATTCAAAAGCATTTATTTTGTCATGAAAAAACTGTTTAGAACAAAAGAAATACTTTTGTCAACTTTTTCTATTTTCAACACATGCAGCCTTCTCTGAGTAAAAAACATTGTTTGTGAAAAGCAAAGTATTCTAATGGTAGAGATAAACAACTTACTTTTTTTGTGTGACTACATACTTAGAAAATTTTCTAAGCGCGAAAAAATTCACTTTTCACAAAAAAGTTTATTTTGACTTGAAACTAATTTTTAGCACAAAAGAAACACTTTTGTGAAACTACATTTTTCAACACTTAGTACATTCTCTTAGTAAAAAAATATTGTTTGAAAAAAAAAAAGTATTCTAAAGGTAGAGATAAAAAACTTAGTTTTTTAGTGTGACTATTGACTTTGAAAATTTTCTAAGACAAAAAGTACACTTTTCACAAAAAATGTTTATTTTGTCTTGAAAACACATTTCAGCACGAAAGAAACACTATTGTCAAAATTTGCAGTTTCCAACATATGGAACATTCTCTATATATAACAAAAAACTTTTTGTGAAAAAAAAAAATTCTAATGATAGATATAAAGAACTTAGTTTTTCTGAGTGACTATGGACCTAGAAAATTTTCTTAGACCAAAATGTGCACTTTTCACAAAAACGTTTATTTTGTGATGAAACACTTTTCAGCACGAAAGAAACACTTTTGTCAAATTTTGCTCCTTTCAACACATGGAACATTAACATTCTCTTGATATAACAAAAAACTTTTTGGGAAACACCAAATATTCTAATGCTAGAAATAAAGAACTTAGTCTTTGTGAGTGACTAGATATGGACTTCGAAAATTTTCTAAGTCCAAAAAGTACACTTTTCAAAATAAAAGTTTATTGTGTCCTAAAAACACTTTTCACCACAAAACAAACACTTTTGTGAAATTTTACTTTTCTCAACACATTGAACTTTCTCTTGATATAAAAAAAACTGTTTGTTAAAAACAAGGTATTCTAATGATAGAGATAAAGAACTTAGTTTTTTAAGTGACTATGGACTTAGAAAATTTTCTAAGACTAAAAAGTACACTTTTCACAAAAAACGTTTGTTTTGACTCGAAACTACATTGCAGCACAAAAGAAACACTTTTGTGAAACTACTTTTTTCAACACATAGTACAATCACTTAGTAAAAAAAATATTTTTGGAAATAAACAAAGTATTCTAATCGTAGAGATAAAAAACAAACACCTAGTACATTCATTGAGTGAAAAAAATATTTTTGAAAAAAAGCAAAGTATTCTAATGGTAGAGATAAAGAACTTAGTTTTTTTAAGAGTCTATGGATTTAGAAATTTTTCTAAGTCCAAAAATATACTTTTTACAAAAAACGTTTATTTTGTCTTGAAACCACTTTTCAGAACAAAAGATACACTTTTGTGAAACTTTACTTTTTTCAGCACATCAACCATTTTCTTGGTCTTAAAAGCATTTTTGGCGAAAAACAAAGTTTTCTAATGGTAGAGATAAAGAACTTAGTTTTTTTGAGCGACTATGGACTTAAAAAATTTTCTAAGAGCGAAAAATTCACTTTGCACAAAAACGTTTATTTTGTCTTGAAACTAATTTTTAGCACAAAAGAAACAATTTTGTGAAACTACTTTTTCAACACATAGTGCATTCTCTTAGTAAAAAAAATATTTTTTGAAATAAACAAAGTATTCTTATCGTAGAAATAAATAACTTAGTTCTTTTGAGTGACTATGGACTTTGAAAATTTCCTAAGACAAAAAAGTACACTACATGTTTATTTTGTCTTGAAAACACTTTTCAGCACGAAAGAAAAACTATTGTCAAATTTTGCTGTTTCAAACATGTGGAACATTCTCTATATTATACAAAAAACTTTTTGTGCAAAAAAAATATTGTAATGATAGAGATAAAGAACTTAGTTTTTCTGAGTGACGATTGACTTAGAAAATTTTCTAAGACCAAAAAGTACACTTTTAACAAAAACGTTTATTTTGTGTTGAAACACTTTTCAGCACGAAAGAAAAACTTTTGTCAAATTTTGCTCTTTTCAACACATGGATATTTCTCTTCGTTTAGAAAGCATTGTTTGTGAAAAACAAAATTTTTTATAGGTAGATATAAAAAACTTAATTTTTTTGAGTGACTATAGGCTTAGAAAACTTTCCAAGACAGAAAAGTAAACTTTTACAAAAAACGTTTATTTTGTCTTGAAAACACTTTTCAGAACAAAAGAAACACTTTTGTGAAACTTTACTTTATTCAACACATCGAGCATTTTCTTGGTCTAAAAAGAATTTTTGGTGAAAAACAAAGTTTTCTACTGGTAGTGATAAAAAACTTAGTTTTTTTTAGTTACTACATAGAAAATTTTCTATGCGTAAAAAATTCGCTTTTAGCAAAAACGTTTATTTTGACTTGAAAACACTTTTCAGCCCAAAAGAAACACTTTTGTGTAATTTTTTTTTTTTCAAAACAAGGAGCATTATCTTGGTCTAAAAAGAATTGTTGGTGAAAAACAAAGTTTTCTAATGGTAGAGATAAACAACTTAGTTTTTTTGAGTGACTAATGACTTAGAAAATTTTCTAAGACCAAAAAGTACTCTATTCACAAAAAACGTTTTATTTGTCTTGAAAACACTTTTCAGCACGAAGGAAACACTTTTGTGAAATTTTTCTTTTTTCAACACAAGGAGCATTTTTTTGGTCTAAAAAGAATTGTTGGTGAAAAACAAAGTTTTATAATGGTAGAGACAAACAACTTAGTTTTATTGAGTGACTTCATACTTAGAAAATTTTCTAAGCGCGAAATATTCACTATTCACAAAAACGTTTATTTTGTCCTGAAAATACTTTTCAGCACAAAAGAAACACTTTTGTGAAACTTAACTTTTTTCGATACATTGAATATTCTCTTGGTGTAAAAAACATTGTTGGTGAAAAAGAAAGTTTCTAATGGTAGAGATAAAGAACTTAGTTTTTTTGAGTGACTATATACATACAAAATTTTCTATGTGCGAAAAATTCACTATTCGCAAAAACGTTTATTTTGACTTTAAAACAGTACATTCTCTTGGTGAATAAAAATATTGTTGGAAAAAACAAAGTATTCTTATGGTAGAAATAAAGAACTTAGTTTTTTTGAGTGACTTTGGACTTAGAAAATTTTCTAAAACCAAAAAGTACACTTTTCACAAAAAACGTTTATTTTTTCTTGAAAAAACTCTTTACCAAGAAAGAAACACTTGTGCGAAATTTTACTTTTTTTAAAACATGGAGATTTCTCTTCGTGTAAAAAGCATTGTGAAAAACAAGGTTTTTTAAAGGTAGAGATAAAGAACTTAATTTTTTTCAGTGACTATATACTTAGAAAATATTCTTGGCGCGAAAAATTTTCTTTTCACAAAAAGTTTATTTTGACTCGAAACTACTTTGCAGCACAAAAGAAACACTTTTGTGAAACTACTTTTTTCAACATGTAGAACATTCATTTAGTGAAAAAAATATTGTTGAAAAAAAGCAAAGTATTCTAATGGTAGAGATAAAGAACTTAGTTTTTTTGAGTGTCTATGGACTTAGAAAATTTTCTAAGACCAAAAATATACTTTTTAGAAAAAATGTTTATTTTTTCTTGAAAATACTTTTCAGAACAAAAGATACAGTTTTGTGAAACTTTCTTTTTTTAAACACATCAACCATTTTTTTGGTCTAAAAAAGCTATTTTGGCGAAAAACAAAGTTTTCTAATGGTAGAGATAAAGAACTTAGTTTTTTTGAGCGACTATGGACTAAAAAAATTTTCTAAGAGCGAAAAATTCACTTTGCACAAAAACGTTTATTTTGTCTTAAAAATTCTTTTCAAGAAGCACTTTTGTGAAAATTTACTTTTCTTAACACATGGAGCCTTATCTTCGAGTAAAAAACATTGTTTGTGAAAAAAAAGGTTTTTAATAGTAGAGATAAAGAAATTAGTTTTTTTGAATGACTTCATACTTAGAAAATTTTCTAAGCGCAAAAAATTCACTTTGCTCAAAAAGTTTATTTTGACTTGAAAACACTTTTTAGCACAAAAAAAAACACTTTTGTGAAACTACTTTTTTCAACACATAGTACATTCTCTTAGTAAAAAAAATATTGTTGGTAAAAAACAAAGTATTCTAATGGTAGAGATAAAGAACTTAGTTTTTTTGAGTGACTATGGACTTAGAAAATTTTCCAAAACCAAAAAGTACACTTTTCACAAAAAAAGTTTATTTTGTCTTGAAAAAACTTTTCAGCAAGAAACAAGCACTTTTGCGAAATTTTACTTTTTTCAACTGAAAAAGCATTCTCTTTTTGTTGAAAGTACATTGTTAGTAAAAAACAAAGTTTTATCACGGTAGAAATTAAAAACTTAGTTTTTTGTGTGAGTAATGACTTAGAAATATTTCCAAGACTGAAAAGTACACTTTTCACAAAAAACGTTTATATTGTCCTGTAAACACTTTTTAGTAAGAAAAAAACACTTTTGTGAAAATTTTACTTTTTTCAACACATGGAGCATTTTGTTGGCATAAAAGGAATTATTTGTGAAAAACAAAGTTTTCTAAAGGTAGAGATAAACAAATTAGTTTTTTTGAGTGACTTCATATTTAGAAAATTTTTTAAGTGCGAAATTTCACTATTCACAAAAACGTTTATTTTGTCCTGAAAATACTTTTCAGCACAAAAGAAACACTTTTGTGAAACTTAACTTTTTTTGACACATTGAATATTCTCTTGGTGTAAAAAACATTGTTGGTGAAAAAGAAAGTTTCTAATGGTAGGGATAAAGAACTTAGTTTTTTTGAGTGACTTTGGACTTAAAAAATTTTTTAAAACCAAAAAGTACACTTTTCACAAAAAAGTTAATTTTCTTTGAAAAGACTCTTCAGCAAGAAAGAAACACTTGTGTGAAATTTTACTTTTTTTAAAACATGAAGATTTCTCTTCGTGTAATAAGCGTTGTTTGTGAGAAACAAAGTTTTTTAAAGGTAGAGATAAAGAACTTAATACATGTCATCTCAAGACCACGTGATCACTACAAACGCTATACATACCAATATGAGCGATAGCTTAGAAATAACTAGCAAAAAGAAGCTAAATTAGCAGCAGAACTAAAAATACCTCTCACAAACTTTCACAGGCAGCTCACTTTCTTTTCTAAATGAGTCAATAGATGAACAGTCACGCAATGATCATATGACAAAAAAGGGCGTGTACTATAGGTGCTTACGGGGCGCGCGCCGTTTTTGCTGACTCAGCAATAATTCGTGGTCCCAGTCCTTAATGTACCTGAGTCCTGGGGGACAAGACTTGAACGTGACCGTCACAGCATCTGACCAAAGACTCCTTGCCGAAGGAGACTCAATCGACGACTTAAACGTATCTGGACTTCTAGTATCCATAGATGTAACATCCTTATACACAAACATACCGCACACAGATGGCGTAGAAAAAATAACCACATTTTTAGCCGAACGCTCGGATGCATACAAATACCTGGAACAACCACATGTACTTGTAATCAAAGAGCTAATGAAAATGGTACTAGAAAACAATATCTTCACATTTGACGGTCAATTGTATAGACAACTACAAGGAACAGCAATGGAAACCAAAATGGCCCCAAGTTATGCATGGGAGTAATTGAAGAAATAATGATCAACCTATCCAAGGAAAGCATAAAACTATGGAAATGCTTTATAGATGATATTTTCCTAATTTGGGTAGGATCTCGTGAGAAACTTAAAGAATTTATCTCAGCAATCCACCAAATACACCCAACAATTAAATTCACATTCGAAGCAGATGAAAACAAACTAGTATTCCTAGATCTAGAACTATACAAAGGAGAAAGATTTAGTGCAACAAACGTACTTGACGTAAAAACACATATCAAAAAAACTAATAAACAACTATATGTACACGCCGAATCATACCACCCCACCGAAACTAAGAAAGCGATAATGATTGGAGAGACCACGAGATACATAAGAACTAACTCAAACAAGGACAATTTCATGAACATGCAGGAAAAGCTAATAGATAAACTTGACGAAAGAGGTTACCCACCAAGAGAAACAAAACAAATCATCCACAAAACCAAACACCATAATAGATACCTTACCTTAAAAAGGAAAAACAAGCTAAAAAGACTCAATCAAACATTCTTAGCAACAACCTACAATGACGATACCAAACGAATAAAAAACATAATCAGAAAGCACTGGAAATCAATTAAAAATCACCAGACCCTTAAACAAATCTTTCTTAAACCACCCCTAGTAGTAACTAGAGGTAACAAATCACTTAGAAACCTCTTAGTCAGAGCTAAACTAGCCCCATTGTCAAAAGACACGACAAAAGAGACCAGTCAAAAAAACACCCCCACTAATCCAATCTCCATTGAAGAAAAATATCCACTCAACCTGTTCCAAGATAAATTAAATAACTTCACTAACCCCATTAGTAAATGCGAAAAGAACTGTTTTACCTGTAAAACCATAACCACTAACACTTTCGCAATAACCAACCACGACAGAACCAAACACCCGATAAATCTACCTGTCTCTTATGAAAAATACAATTGCGACACCAAAAACATCATATATCTAGCCACTTGAACACATAAAGATTGTAAAGCACAATACGTTGGAATGTCAACCAGACCAATTAAATACCGAATATTTGAACACCTACAATCAAATAGCTCAGGCATAGGAAAACACATACAGAACAGTAACCACAAACAAGCAGACATAAAATTCCAGACCCTAGAAATGGCACCCCATAACCTTGATAGAGAAAATTTAAACACATGGTAAAACAGAGAGAATATTATAGGATATGCAAATTAGAAATCCTAACCAAACTTTCAACAAAGGCCTAAATAAAACAATCTATGATAATAACAAATGAGATCAAACCCACATCACCAACACAAGCTATAAAGCACAGGTGCATGCAGTTCCCACCCATCCTGACTGTATCACAAAACACTTTTCAGCACAAAAGAAACACTTTTGTACAATACATAGTACATTTTCTTGGTGAAAATAACATTGTTGGAAATAAACAAAGTATTCTAATGGTAGAGATAAAGAACATTGTTTTTTTGAGTGACTATATATGAACTTAGAAAATATTCTAAGACAAAAAAGTACACTTTTTACAAAAAACCTTTATTTTCTCTTGAAAACACTCTTCAGCACGAAGGAAACACTTTTGTAAAACTACTTTTTTCAACATTCTCTTGATGTAAAAAAAACTGTGAAAAACAAAGTATTCTAATAACAGATAAAAAACTTAGTTTTTTTGAATGACTATTGACTAAGAAAATTTTCTAAGAGCAAAAAATTCACTTTTCACAAAAAGTTTATTTTGACTTAAAAACACTTTTTAGCACAAAAGAAACACTTGTGAAAGTACTTTTTTCAACACATAGTACATTCTCTTGGTGTAAAAAACATTGTTGGTGAAAAACAAAGTTTTACTTACTTCAACACATGGAACATTCTCTTGATACAAAAACAATGCTGTTTGCGAAAAAAAAATTCTAATGATAGATATAAAGAACTTAGTCTTTTTGAGTGACAATGGACTAAGAAAATTTTCTAACATCAAAAAGTACACTTTTCACAAAAAGTGATTTTTTGTCTTGAAAACACTTTTCAGCACGAAAGAAACACTTTGTAAAATTTTACTTTTTTCAACTCAAGGAGATTTCTCTTAGTGTACAAAACATTGTTGGTAAAAAACAAAGTTTTCTCATGCTAGAAAAAAAGAACTTAGTTTTTTTATGTGATTAACGACTACTTTTTTCACAAAAAAAGTTTATTTGTCTTGAAAACACTTTTCAGCACAAAAGAAACACTTTTGTTAAATTATACTTTTTTCAAAACATGGAGATTTCTCTTCGTGTAAAAAGCATTTTTTGTGAATAAAATAGTTTTTTAATGGTAGTTGGGTAGTTTTAATGGTAGGTAGGTAGTATTAATGGTAAAGATAAAGCCCTTAGTTTTTTTGAGTGACTATAAGCTAAGAAAATTTTCCAAGACCGAAAAGTACACTTTTCAAAAAAAACGTTTACTTTGTATTGAAAACACTTTTCAAACACTTTTGTGAAACTGTTGGAAATAAACAAAGCATTCTAATGGTACAGATAAAGTATTAATGGTAAAGATAAAGCCGTTAGTGACAAAAAGCTTAGAAAATTTTCCAAGACCGAAAATTACATTATTCACGAAAAAAGTTTATTTTGTCTTTAAAACACTTTTCAGCATAAAAGAAACACATTTGTGAAACTACTTTTTTCGACACATTGAACATTCTCTTGGTGTAAAAAACATTGTTGGTGAAAAACAAAGTTTTCTATTAGTAGAGATAAAGAACTTAGTTTTTTTGAGTGAGTATGGACTTAGAAAATTTTTTAAACCAAAAAGTACACTTTTCACAATAAAAGTTTATTTTGTCTTGAAAACAATTTTCAACACAAAACAAAACTTTTGTGAAACTTGATTTTCTTCTACACATGGAACATTCTATTTGAGTAAAAACATTGTGAAAGAAAAAGTATTCTAAGGTTAGAGATAATGAAATTAGTGTTTTTGAGTGACTACTCAGTTAGAAAATTTTCTAAGACCAAAAAGTACACTTTTCACAATAAAAGTTTATTTTGTCTTGAAAACGCTTCTCAGCACAAAAGAAACACTTTTGTTAAACAACTATTTTCAACACATGGAACTTTCTCTTGATATAAAAAAAACTGTTTGTGAAAAACAAAGTATTCTAATGATAGAGATAAAGAACTTAGTTTTTTTTAAGTGACTAAAATGTTTTTTTTGTCTTGAAAAAATTTTTCAGCAAAAAGAAATACTTTTGTGAAACTTTACTTTTTTAAACACATGGAACATTCTCTTGGTATTAAAAAAATTGTGAAAAACGAAGTATTCTAATGATGGAGATAAAAAACTTCTTTTTTTTATTTACTAAGGACTTAGAAAATGTTCGAAGACAAAAAGGTACACTTTTCACAAAAAACGTTTATTTTGTCTTAAAAATACTTTAAGCACAAAAGAAACACTTTTGTGAAATTCAACACATGGTGCATTCTCTTGGAGTAAAAAACATTGTGAAAAACAAAGTTATTAATTGTAAACATAAAGAACTTTGTTTTTTGAGTGACTACATACTTAGAAAATTTTCTAAGAGCGAAAATTTCACTTTTCACAAAAGTTTATTTTGACTTGAAAACACTTCTCAGCACAAAAGAAACACTTTTGTGAAACTACTTTTTTCAGCACATAGTACATTTTCTTGGTGAAAATATTATTGTTGGAAATAAACAAAGTATTCTAATGGTAGAGTTAAAGAACATTAATTTTTTGAGTGTTTATATGGATTTAGAAAATTTTCTAAGAACAAAAAGTACACTTTTTACAAAAAACCTTTATTTTCTCTTGAAAACACTCTTCAGCATGAAAGAAACACTTTTGTGAAACTTTACTTTTTTCAACACATGGAACATTATCTTGATATAAAAAAAAGACTGTTTGTGAAAGAAAAAGTATTCTAAGAACAGAGATAAAGAACTTAATTTTTTTAATTGACTATGGACTTAGAAAATTTTCTAAGATAAAAAAGTACACTATTCACAAAAAACGTCATGAAAACAATTTTTAGCACGAAAGAAACACTTTTGTTAAATTTCACTTTTTTCAAAACATGGAGATTTCTCTTCGTGGAAAAAGCATTTTTTGTGAAAAACAAAGTTTTTTTAATGGTAGAGAAAAAGAACTTAGTTTTTTAGAGTGACTATAAGCTTAGAAAATTTTCCAAGACCGAAAATTACAATTTTCACGAAAAAAGGTTATTTTGTCTTGAAAACACTTTTCAGCTCGAAAGAAACACTTTTGTGAAATTTTACTTTTTTCAAAACATGGAGCAATCTCTTGAAGTAAAAAACATTGTTTGTGAAAAACAAAGTTTTTAATATTACAGATAAAGAACTTTGTTTTTTTGAGTGACTACATACTTAGAAAATTTTCTAAGAGCGAAAAATTCACTATTAAAAAAAACGTTTATTTTGTCTTGAAAACACTTTTCAGCACAAAAGAAACACTTTTTTCAAACTTTACTTTTTTCAACACATGGAGCATTTTCTTGGTTAAAAAAACATTGTTTGTGAAAATCAGTTTTTGAATGGTAGAAATAAAGAAATTAGTATTTTTGAGTGACTACATACTTAGGAAATTTTCTAAGCAAGAAAAAATTTTTTTTTTACAAAAACGTTTATTTTGTCTTGAAAACACTTTTCAGCATAAAAGAAACACTTTTGTGAAACTACTTTTTTCGACACATTGAACATTTTTTTAGTGTAAAAAACATTGTTGGTGAAAAACAAAGTTTTCTATTAGTAGAGATAAAGAACTTAGTTTTTTTGAGTAAGTAAGGACTTAGAAGAAAAATTTTTAAACCAAACAGTACACTTTTCACAATAAAAGTTTTTGTCGTGAAAACAATTTTCAGCACAAAACAAAACTTTTATGAAACTTTATTTTCTTCCACACATGGAATATTCTGTTTGAGTTAAAACATTGTTTGTTAAAAACAAAGTACTCTAATGTTAGAGATAACAAAATTAGTGTTTTTGAGTGACTACTGAGTTAGAAAATTTTCTAAGACCAAAAAGTACACTTTTCACAATAAAAGTTTATTTTTTCTTGAAAACGCTTCTCAGCACAAAAGAAACACTTTTGTTAAACTTTCCTCTTTTCAACACATGGAACTTTCTCTTGATATAAAAAAAACAGTTTGTGAAAAACAAAGTATTCTAATGATAGAGATAAAGAACTTAGTTTTTTTAAGTGACTAAAATGTTTTTTTTGTCTTGAAAAAATTTTTCAGCACAAAAGAAATACTTTTGTGAAACTTTACTTTTTTAAACACATGGAACATTCTGTTGGTATTAAAAAAACTTTAAAAAACGAAGTATTCTAATGATGGAGATAAAAAACTTCTTTCTTTTATATACTAAGGAAAAGGTACACTTTTCACAAAAAATGTTTATTTTGTCTTGAAAACACTTTTCAGCACGAAAGAAACACTTTTGTAAAATTTTACTTTTTTCAAAACATGGAGCATTCTCTTAAAGTAAAAAACATTGTTTGTGAAAAACAAAGTTTTTATAGTTGAGATAAAGAACTTAGTCTTTTTGAGTGACTACATACTTAGAAAATTTTTTATGAGCAAAAAATTCACTTTTAACAAAAACGTTTTTGTCTTGAAAGCACTTTTGAGAACACTATGTCAAACTACTTTTTTTAACACATTGAGCATTTTCTTGGTGTAAAAAACATTGTTTGTGAAAATCAGTTTTTGATGGTAGAGATAAAGAACTTAGATTTTTTGAGCGACTACATACTTAGGAAATTTTTTAAGCGCGAAAAATTCATTTTTCACAAAAACGTTTATTTTGTCTTGAAAACACTTTTGTGAAACTCCTTTTTCCGACACATTGAATATTCTCTTGGTTCAAAAAACATTGTTGGTGAAAAACAAAGTTTTCTTTTGGTAGAGATAAAGAAATTAGTTTTTTTGAGTGACTACATACTTAGAAAATATTCTAAAAGTAAAAACTTTACTTTTCAAAAAAAACGTTTTTGTTTTGAAAACTCTTTACAGAAAAAAACAAACACTTTTGTGAAACTTTACTTTTTTCTACACATAAAACATGCTCTCATAATAAAAAAACACTGTGAAAAACAAAGTATTCTAATGATAGAGATTAGAACTTAGTTTTATTGAGTGACTATGGACTTAGAAAAAAAATGTTTGTGAAAAACAAAGTATTCTAATGATAGAGATTAGAACTTAGTTTTTTTGAGTGACTATGGACTTAGAAAAACTTCTAAAACAGAAAAGTACACATTTCACAAAAAACATTTATTTTGTCCTGAAAAGACTTTTCACCACGAAAGAAACACTTTTGTGAAATTTTACTTTTTTTAACTCAAGGAGCATTCTTTTAGTGTAAAAAACATTGTTGGTAGAAAACAAAGTTTTCTCATGCTAGAAATAAAGAACTTAGTTTTTTTTGTGTGACTAAGGACTTAGAAACTTATCTAAGACCAAAAAGTACCATTTTCACAAAAAACGTTTATTTTGTATTGAAAAAACTTTTCAGCACAAAAGAAACACTTTTGTTAAATATTACTTTTTTCAAAACATGGAGATTTCTCTTGGTGTGAAAAGCATCTTTTGTAAAAAACAAAGTTTTTTAATGGTAGAGATAAAGAACTTAGTTTTTTTGAGTGACTATAAGCTTAGAAAATTTTCCAAGAACGAAAAGTACACTTTCACAAAAACGTTTATTTTGTCTTGAAAATGCTTTTCAGCATAAAAGAAACACTTTTGTGAAACTACTTATTTCGAAACATTAAACATTCTCTTGGTGTAAAAAACATTGTTGGTGAAAAACAAAGTTTACTATTGATACAAATAAAGAATTTAGTTTTTTTGGGTGACTATGGACTTAGAAAATTTTCTAAGAGGAAAAATTTCACTTTTCACAAAAACATTATTTTTTTAAAAACACTTTTAAGCACAAAAGAAACACTTTTGTGAAACTTTTCTTTTTCAACACAGAGCACTCTCTTGGTGTAAAAAATATTGTTTGTGAAAAACAAAGTTTTTTTAATTGTAGAAATAAAGAACTTAGTTGTTTTGAGTGAATACATACTTAGAAAATTTTTTAAGAGCGAAAAATTTACTTTTCACAAGTTTATTTTAACTTAAAAACACTTTTCAGCACAAAAGAAACACTCTTGTGAAACTACTTTTTCAACACATAATACATTTTCTTGGTGAAAATATTGTTGGAAATAAACAAAGCATTCTAATGGTAGAGATAAAGAACTTAGTTTTTTGAGCGACTACATACTTGGAAAATTTTCTAAGGGCGAAAATTTCACTTTTCACAAAAAAGTTTATTTTGTCTTGAAAACACTTTTTAGCACAAAAGAAACACTTTTGTGAAACTTTACTTTTTTCAACACATGGAACATTCTCTTGGTATAACAAAAACACTCTTTGTGAAAAACAAAGTATTCTAATGATAGAGATGAAGAACTTAGTTTTTTTTAGAGACTATGGACTTAGAAAATTTTTTAAGAGTAAAAAGTACACTTTTCACAAAAAACGTTTATTTTATTTTGAAAACACCTTTCAGAACAAAAGACACTTTTTTGAAACTACTTTTTTCAACACATAATACATTCTCTTAGTGAAAAAAATATTGTTGAAAAAAAAGTATTCTAATGGTAGAGATAAAAAACTTAGTTTTTTTGAGTGTCTATGGACTTAGAAAATTGTGACCTGTCAAGGGAAAACCTGTCGGTTAGGAAAATCTGCGAATTTTGAGTTAGCTATTCCACGTATATCTAGGCCTTCCTGGTCAAAATTTGGTAAGCATAGCTATAGTTTTTTCCAGATATAGCTCTTGCAAGCAGCACCCGTGGCTTCCTAAAAAAATGGTTGTAAAGTTGTTGCTAGGTAAACTATGGGCGGTCCGTATACTCTCCGTATCATAATTAGATCATGTACAGTACATGCTGAATATTACCACAGCCAGCCACGTGGGGACTAAAAATCATTTAGTGAGAAGCGAGTAGCTAGGAAACAAGATCCAGAAGACAGCTAATGGACTGAAGGAGGTAAGCGCTTGCAAGTAGACAGATAGATTCTAGGTACAGTAAGTTCTAAGAACAAAGATAAGCCTCAAAATAACCTGCCGTACAGGGAGAGGCATTATCTACGAGTAGAAATGTACTGTATGAAAGCGCTTGACTTAGACAAGCATGTACAAAGCTTTAGCTTACATTTCTGTCTATGTGCTGTAGCAAAATTTTGAGACTAGTCAGCTTATAATTTAGAGAGAACATCGAATAATAAATCATTTTTAGAGGCAGCTGCCTTGCTCATAAATATTCGCTACGGTTTGTTGCACAGCATAGCAACTGTTCTCCATGTTAGCAACTAAGTAAAAATGAACCAGGCTGAAACTACAGGCTATATCTCTGCAACAGAAGCAGCTCCACCCCTCAAATTTTGCATGGAGCATGCTGAGATATAGCGCAGTGCATCCGTGCAAAAGAAAAAATATTCGCGCAAAAACGCGAATTAAACTAAAACCGCATTTTACTCCAAAAGCAATAATTTCCTAACCGGCAGGTTTTCCCTTGACAGGTCACAATTTTCTAAGAGCGAAAATTTCACTTTTCACAAAAGTTTATTTTGACTTGAAAACACTTTTCAGCACAAAAGAAACACTTTTGTGAAACTACCTTTCTAAACACAGTACATTTTCTTGGTGAAAATATTGTTGGAAATAAACAAAGTATTCTAATTGTAGAGTTAAAGAACATTATTTTTTTGAGTGACTATATAAGGACTTAGAAAATTTTATAAGACCAAAAAGTACACTTTTCACAAAAAAACTTTATTTTCTCTTAAAAATACTCTTCAGCATGAAAGAAACACTTTTGGGAAACTTTACTTTTTTCAACACATGGAACATTCTCTTGATATAAAAAAAAACTGTTTGTGAAAAACAAAGTATTCTAAGAACAGAGATAAAGAACTTAAGTTTTTTTGAGTGACTATGGATTTAGAAAACTTTCTAAAAGCGAAAAATTCACTTTTCACCAAAAGTTTATTTTGACTTGAAAACACTTTTTAGCACAAAAGAAACACTTTTGTGAAAATATTTTTTTCAACACTTAGTACATTCTCTTGGTGAAAATAATATTGTTGGAAATAAACAAAGTATATCTAATGGTAGAGATAAAGAACATTGTACTTTTGAGTGACTATTGACTTAGAAAATTTTCTAAGACCAAAAAGTACACTTATCACAAAAAACGTTTATTTTGTAATGAAAACAATTTTCAGAACGAAAGAAACACTTTTGTGAAATTTTACTTTTTTCAACATATGGAACATTCTCTTAGTGTAAAAATCATTGTTGGTAAAAAACAAAGTTTTCTCATGCTAGAAATAAAGAACTTAGTTTTTTTTATATGACTAAGGACTACTCTTTTCACAAAAAAAGTTTATTTTGTCTTGAAAACACTTTTCAGCACAAAAGAAATACTTTTGTTAAATTTCACTTTTTTCAAAACATGGAGATTTCTCTTCGTGTAAAAAGCATTTTTTGTGAAAAACAAAGTTTTTTGATGGTAGAGATAAAGAACTTAGTTTTTTTGAGTGATTATGGACTTAGAAAATTTTCTAAAACCAAAAAGTACACTTTTCACAAAAAACGTTTATTTTGTCTTGAAAACACTTCTGTGAAATTTTACTTTTTTCAACACCTGGAACATTCTCTTGATTTAAAAAAAAAAAGTTTGTGAAAAACAAAATATTCTAATGATAGAGATAAAGAACTTAAGTTTTTTTTAGTGACTATGGACTTAGAAAATTTTCTAAAACCGAAAAGTACACTTTTCACAAAAAGTTTACCGTATAGCGGGAAATTTTCGTGGGGGACAATTTTTGCGTTTTCGTCTTGAATAGAAATTCGCGAGAGAAAATTTTTGTGGATTGTGTCTCAACTATACGTGACGACCACATACCTTACAAATTTCGCGGTCCCGGAAAGCTGCCAAATTTCCCGCTATACGGTATTTTGACTTGAAAACACTTTTTAGCACAAAGGAAACACTTTTGTGAAACTACTTTTTTCAACACATAGTACATTCTCTTGGTAAAAATAATATTGTTGGAAATAAACAAAGTATATCTATCGATAGAGTAAAGATCATTGATTTTAAGTGACTATGGACTTAGAAAATTTTCTAAGACCAAAAATACACTTTTCACAAAAAAAGTTTATTTTGTCATAAATACACTTTTCAGCACGAAAGAAACACTTTTGTGAAATTTTACTTTTTTCAACACATGGAACATTCTCTTGATATAAAAACAATACTGTTTGTGAAAAAAAATATTCTAATGATAGAGATAAAGAACTTAGTTTTTTTGAATGACAATGAACATAGAAAATTTTCTAAGACCAAAAGTACACTTTTCACAAAAAACATTTATTTTGTGTTGAAAATACTTTTCAGCACGAAAGAAACACTTTCGTGAAATTTTACTTTTTTCAACACATCGAGCATTTACTTCGTGTAAAAAACATTGTTTGTGAAAAACAAAGTTTTTTAATGGTAGAGATAAAGAACTTAGTTTTTTTGAGTGATTATATACTTAGAAAATTTTCTAAAAGCAAAAAATTCACTTTTCACAAAAAACGTTTTATTTTATCTTGAAAACAATTCAGCACGAAGAAACACTTGTGAAATTTTACTTTTTTCAACACATGGAGCATTCTCTTGGAGTAATAAACATTGTTTGTAAAAAACAAAGTTTTCAATTGTAGAGATAAAGAACTGAGTGACTACTGAGTTAGAAAATTTTCTAAGACCAAAAAATTCACTTTTCACAAAAAACGTTCATATTGTCTTGAAAACACTTTTCAGCACAAAAAAAAAAATATCGTGAAATTTTACTTTTTTTAACTCAAGGAGAATTCTTTCAGTGTAAAAAACATTATTGGTAAAATACAAAGTTTTCTAAAGTAAGAGATAAAGAACTTAGTTTTTTTGAGAGACTATGGACATAGAAAATTTTCTAAAACCAAGAAGTACACTTTTTACTAAAAACGTTTATTTTGTCTTGAAAACACTTTTCAGCTCGAAAGAAACACTTTTGTGAAATTTTACTTTTTTCAACACATGGAGCATTCTGTTGGAGTAAAAAACATTGTTTGTGAAAAAAAGTTTTTAATGGTAGAGATAAAGAACTTAGTTTTTTTGAGTAACTACATAGAAAATTTTTTAAGAGCGAAAAATTCACTTTTCACAACAAACGTTTATTTTGTCTTGAAAACACTTTTCAGCACAAAAGAAACACTTTTGTGAGACTACTTTTTTCAACACATTGAACATTTTCTTGGTATAAAAAAAAACTGTTTGTGAAAAACAAAGTATTCTAATGATAGAGATAAAGAACTTAATTTTTTTGAGTGACTATGGACTTTAAAAATTTTCTAAAACCGAAAAGTACACTTTTTATAAAAAACGTTTATTTTGTCTTAACCCTTTACACCCAGAAATTACAGGATGTGGCCACGTGATGAATTACTAAATTAAAATTTATTTTTTGTACTAGTTGATTGATGCTTATTATACAGCTCTGGCTGCTTACTTACTTCACAAAAGACAAACTAATGCGTTAAAGTACTTATCTATTACCTGTATGACGGTTAATCCTAGCGTTGACATGGCTGATCCTGGAAAAATTTGCTCAAAAATTGGAGGGGTCAAAGATCAATAGATTTCCAAGCGTCTTTGGCTTTCTTTTTCCTTGGCTTTGAGCAGCATCCAAACTAAGCTAATAAATATAAAGACTAACTATCTCTCTACTACCACAAGTAGCACTAAGCTTCTAATCCTAGAGACTATAGAGAAAACGAGCTAAGAAAACTTATTGTCACGATCGCGACGATCGTAACCTTTTGCACTTCTCGACCTCGTTGAGCCCCACCTACTTACCAGTTCCAACTCAAACTTGGTATTTTACTAGGGTGTTACCTTACCTAAATGCACAGAAAGTTTAGCTAATTCGCTTCGCTGCAGAGCTCGCGCTAACGTTGCGATGACGTCTTTAGACATCAATCGTATTTCAAATGCAATAATTAAATGATGTTTATAGCCGTCATTCGTAATTAAAGGGTTAAAAACACTTTTCAGCACGAAAAAAAAAACACTTTTGTAAAATTTTACTTTTTTCAACTCAAGGAGCTTTCTTTTTGTGTAAAAAACATTGTTGGTAAAAAACAAAGTTTTCTCACGCTGAAATAAAGAACTTAGTTTTTTTGTGTGACTAAAAACTACTCTTTTCACAAAAAACGTTTATTTTGTCTTGAAAACACTTTTCAGCACAAAAGAAACACTTTTGTTAAATTTTACTTTTTTCAAAACATGGAGATTTCTCTTCGTGTAAAAAGTATTTTTTGTGAAAAACAAAGTTTTTTAATNCACTATATGCAGTTAGGTAAGATAGCGCTCTACTAAAATACCAAGTTAGAGTCAGGTCTGATTAGTAGGCGGAGAGATATAGATAGGCTTCAAAGTTCAAAGGTCACAATCGCGGTCAAGATCGAGACCGTCAGTTTAAACTCACGTTTTTTTCTTAGTGCTTTGCAGGGGAAGCTTGACGCTAGCTATGGAGGTAGGTGCAAGGGGGCTTAAGGTATACCTGCATGCAAGCGCTTTTGCAGTCCTGCTCTTCAAGCTAGAAAAAAAAGCCAAAAGTATGCAGGTCATTTGGCGAACTTTGACAGTTTGACCGCTTCCGTTTTTGCAAGCTTTTGAAGTTAATAAAAGCTAGCCAAGAATAGAACTGATATAGCTATGCCTTAGTACAATCATAGCTAAGCTAAACTAGCTACAAGAGAGAGTGGCATAGGCTTAAGCATGTCAAGGTTAATTAATTATTCATAAATTCTAATTATATATGCATAATCAATTCAGGCCCTAAAGAGTTAAGCATGTATGGATAGAATGTGATTTTGCTTACTGTTTATGTGTAACTTTTTTCCTTTTTCTGTATTAGAAAGTTACAGAAATTTTTTATAAGAATACTGATGAACCACACAACACCTGCTATTACTCACACAGTCAGTCTCTCTCTCTCTCTCTCTCTCTCTCTCTCTCTCACACACACACACACACACACACACTATCACTAGCAAAAGTTACTGTGTTTGCCATTAGTAATAGTTTTAAAAGATGACCTATTATAATAGTCTAAATCTTGTTCGATGAATCTTCATCTATCTGTGATAAAATGAATGTTGATTTCGTGTAAAACATTTTGCATCTAACGTCACTGGAAACTTACATACTATTCTTCTCTTCCCCTTTTCTTCCCTTTGTTTCCTCTTTCCTTCCTTTCCTTTCTCTCTTTTCTTTTCTTCCTTTCCTTTTTCTTCTTTTTTTGCCTCTACATCAAGTCCACTATAGAAGCAAAAATCAACAAAGGATCAACAAATATTCATATCAAGGGTTTATGTATACCTGTCAACATGCAGCACTTTAGATGACGGAAAGGTAGTGGGAGAGGTGATGGAGGGGGCACATAGGAGGGTAAGTTGGGAGATGGGAGTGGGGGCGCAGTTATAGGAGCGAGGCCGGGGAGAGTGGAGCCCGTGATGCAACCATAGCGTGGGTCTATTGTTTGAGTAGAGGAGAAAATTTAAATGCTGCACAAAAATATTTGGAAAATACTACAGAGAAAGAAACGTTGATAGTCTATAAGTGCAAAAAATAGACCGCAAGCAGTTTTAAAACAATGAGTTAGGTTTTATACTACTGCTTACCTTCAATCATCTCCTTAAGCTCTCCCGATACAAAGCTAGTATTAATACATAGGTAATAACTGCAGTTAATGATAAAATTATCCGCATACTTACTGAACGTGAGTGGAGAGCTTTAATATGTCCATTAGTTCTGTTTCTCTGTTTAAATGTAATTACTGTAATTTT
The DNA here is from genome assembly GCA_964030475.1 of Tethya wilhelma. Classification (NCBI taxonomy): domain Eukaryota; kingdom Metazoa; phylum Porifera; class Demospongiae; order Tethyida; family Tethyidae; genus Tethya; species Tethya wilhelma. The sequence goes on from CAXIPT010000024.1 coordinate 61,871, forward strand.
CAAACAGTTTTAATTCATAGTAATAACTTACAGTCTCTGTCTCTTTGCAAGTGATGATCTACATAAGTTCATGCAAACTTTAGGTTAAGGTTTTTTATATCCCTCAATCAAAATTATAGTACCTGTAAGAGCTTTCCGCCATTTTTGTTACTTTATTTATTCAAATAAGAGAATGGCAGCATGGCATACATGTGCATCATTTTTTACTACTGGCACGCCCAACCAGCATAATATTAAATTTTTTTGAGTGTACCTAGTAAAGTCAGAAATATTAATTGATAGTTATACATCAACACAAACAGTACAAAAATTTTGCTTGGTGTAGAGATGCTTGAAAAGCCCAAAACACCAGTCAGGTCAACAATAACTTGTTTTTGTTCTGGTCACTACAATGGTCTGAATGACTCTGAATTCCACTTCACAGCTAACATGATATCATACGTTTATTTGGAAAAGGACGCATTGTTTACAGATTTCAAGTAGAACAAGAAGTGAAGTTTTGCCAGCCTATTTAGAAGAGTTCTGGCAAGCTTTTCATGATACGAAAGCTAAGTTTTGAGTATTTTGGGATGATCTACCGAAGGGATTTCGAACTCCCAACACACAAGGTGAGTTATTCGCAAGAGTAGATTAATATAAAATCATTTTTGCAGCTAACTTTCTAAATTCTTATCAAGCAAGCAATTCATCCAGTGAAAACTTGTATAGTAACCTAAAGTTATGTTTGATGTACTTAAGGTCTCATATTTAGGTAGTCTTGGTAGCTGGCTAACTTGATTTGTGCTTTTTTGTATGGCTAATTAAATATTCATTTATTTTGTGTTAATTAAAAATTTGCGGTTATTAATTAGCACAAATAATAAAAAAAATAGGCTGTAGTTTTATTATATCTATAAACTTTTGTTGTTTGTCTGCTAGTTTCCAACATACTTGCATGTGAAATGCATGCAAATTTCATTGGATCAGCTATGGTGGTCAAGCCTTAACTGCCCTGAGAAAGTATTGGCAAAGCGTGGACAAAAATCAGTTTGGGGTATTACGTCAGGTGAAAGGGGGAGAACCCGCACTGTTCTTGTGTGTTGTTCAGCCTCTGGCCANCTGACTGTGTGAGTAATAGCAGGTGTTGTGTGGTTCATCAGTATTCTTATAAAAAATTTCTGTAACTTTCTAATACAGAAAAAGGAAAAAAGTTACACATAAACAGTAAGCAAAATCACATTCTATCCATACATGCTTAACTCTTTAGGGCCTGAATTGATTATGCATATATAATTAGAATTTATGAATAATTAATTAACCTTGACATGCTTAAGCCTATGCCACTCTCTCTTGTAGCTAGTTTAGCTTAGCTATGATTGTACTAAGGCATAGCTATATCAGTTCTATTCTTGGCTAGCTTTTATTAACTTCAAAAGCTTGCAAAAACGGAAGCGGTCAAACTGTCAAAGTTCGCCAAATGACCTGCATACTTTTGGCTTTTTTTTCTAGCTTGAAGAGCAGGACTGCAAAAGCGCTTGCATGCAGGTATACCTTAAGCCCCCTTGCACCTACCTCCATAGCTAGCGTCAAGCTTCCCCTGCAAAGCACTAAGAAAAAAACGTGAGTTTAAACTGACGGTCTCGATCTTGACCGCGATTGTGACCTTTGAACTTTGAAGCCTATCTATATCTCTCCGCCTACTAATCAGACCTGACTCTAACTTGGTATTTTAGTAGAGCGCTATCTTACCTAACTGCATATAGTGCCACAAGGCCTAAACTTCCAAAACTTCGCATGTGCGTAACTTATAAACTATGCAAAATAGGCCCTAGCAACAATTTAAAAATTTCTTAGACACTTGAAGACCATTCTTTTAAAAAATAATTGGCAGGTTTTGATGAAGTTGCAGTGGTTGCTATGTATTGACCAATCAAATCTCAAGTTTTGCGTAGTGCTTTCTAATTAATGCTAACCCCACGTTGCATCACGCTATCGATCGTGTGAAAACGCTTGTTTGTGAGGAGAAAATGACTAGAATAACTAAAAGAAAGAAGTAGATGCAGCAAGCAAGGGCATCTAAACATATAAAAGTAGGAACAGGGCAAACTTCTGGTGCTTCCTCAGGTAAGAATTATAATTAGCTATGATCCAACAACAAAATTATTGTTTCTTGTTCATGTAGCTAGTGTACCTGAATTAAGTAGCAATCCTACTGTGACACATCTCTTGCTACTGCAAACAAACACCTCTCTTGAGGCTCCTGCACTGTCTCTCACTGTCAATACACCCCTCTCTCTTGATCCTGCCGATACATCGCTCTCTCTTGATCCTACCGACACATCACTCTCTCTTGATGCAGCCGACACATCGCTCTCTCTTGATCTTACCGACACATCGCTCTCTCTTGATCCTGCTGGCACTCTCCTCTCTGTCGATCCTACCAACACATCGCTCTCTTTTGATCCTGCTGACACATCATCGCTCTCTCTTGATCCTGCCAACACTCCCCTCTCTGTTGATATCGATCCTGCGTCCTCTTCTCTCCCATCAGTGTCTGGTACAAGTGAAGCATTAAATTTGGATGATCTCGCTGATAAGTACTCTCAAGATTGGATAAAAGAGTTGTCTCGTTGTGACTTAATGTCATTCTCCATTATGCTTCATTGTTTGTTAGTCAAGGAGTTGAATTTCCAACTAACTGAAGCTGCAACGATAATTGGCAAGCTATTGGACAGGAGTGATCGCACAATAAGAGAGTGGAGAGCAACTTTCTTGGCCAACGAAGGATCTTTTCCAGATACCCTGCAAGGCAAATACCAAAGGACAGGAGTGTTGTGGCACAATGAAGAGATGAACAAGCAAGCCACAAGGTATGTACGAGAGAATGCGGCTGTCAAAGGCAAACCAAACTTGAAGTTGCACAATTTTACCAAGTGTGTAAATGAGTGTTTGCTGCCAAACTATGGGCTTGAACCTGGCTACCATCGGAAGATTAGTGTTGAAACAGCTCTAAAATGGCTACCATGAGCTTGGTTTTCAAGTTATCCATGCCAAAAAAGGGTCCTATGTTGATGGCCACGAGCGGTCTGATGTTGTTGAATACCGTGGAAAGTTCCTTCGCAAAATTGTTGCACCGGGTTTTCTACATGAAGGGAATGTACCCACACCTGAGGGTAAATCAGCATTGCGAATAGATTTGGAATGTCCAAGTACTGATGTCACTGAAAAAACTATTGTTTTGTTTCACTATGAGTCTTTCCAGGCTAATGATTTTGAAAAAAACCCAATGGATGATTGCATGCTTGTTCCTAAGAGTAAGGGAGCAGGCATAATGATATCAGACATTATTTGTGAACAAGATGGATACCTGCAGTTATCAGAGGAAGAATTTGCCGAAGGTGTTAAAAGTAATCCAAATCTCAAGCAACACGCACAAGCTTCCATTGAATATGGAGAAAACAAGGATGGATATTGGACATNGTTTGCGTTCTTTTTACGATTTAGCCATTCCTGTGTCTCATTACATTTCCAATGTTTTTTGTACTTGTTTCAGTCTTAGTTTCCAACGCTTCAGTCTTATAGATTTACTGACTTGATTCTGCTGAGATAAGAGTTAGTGAGGATGACTGGCTTAGCAGAATACAGTCTGCTCAGGACATGTACATTCAAGCGCAATGCTACGTACAGTAGTACGTAGCGTATCCAATAAGTTATAGCTAGCGCTAATAGTTTTAACTACGTAGAATAAGTGGGAGGAGCAACCGAAAGAGGATGTAACAGGTGTGCGTTAACAAGAGATTTAAAGTGTTTAGTTTAAGTTTAGTTTCTAGTTTACACAGCACAAAAGAGCAGGATCCAAGCAAAGTAAGATCTTTTGCTTTTAAGAAGCTTAATCTTCCAAAATTGGTACAGCCATGGCCGTAACTACTGCACCTACGCCGCCGGCCCTGATATTATGAACAATTATTCGAAAAATATAGAACAACCAAGTACAAAAAACATTAGAAATGTAATGCAAACATAGGAATGGCCAAATTGTAAAATAGTGAGCAAACAAGATAGGAATAGTTGTGAGATTGAGCCGGTGTCTACAATGTCATAGAGATATGAACAAAGGTGACACAGTGAAATGAACTCGCTCAATCTCACAACCATTCCTATCTTGTTCGCTCCCTTTTTTACAATTTGGCCATTCCTATGTTTGTGTTACATTTCTAATGTTTTTTGTACTTGTAGTACAGTGCTCTGGTGATAGAGGCTGTACAGTAAGATCAATGAAGTATACCTTATTACAGCGAAAAAAAACAGAAGGGGATGATCTGTGCCCAGCGATCTGAGATAGTGAAAGGTAGTGCCAGAGGGAGAGCATACATTACGTTGTAGCCCAAAGGTAGTGCCAGAGGGCATTCATTACCTTATTGGGCATAAGGGATATGGGGCAATTATGGAAAACTTAAACCCAGACGTCATTTCCTCCACTTCTATGGCTTCAAAATGTTTCAAATTTGGTGTGCCGAATCTTAAACTATCCTGTCAGCATATCCTAAAGCTTTAGAACTCTCCATTATAATACACACATTTAGCTCAACACAATACAATACTAATCCAAATAGGGTGTTATGGTACAAAATTGGGTATTATGGAACATTAACTCTCTAGGGCCTGAATTGATTATGCATATTTAATAAGAATTTATGAGTAATTAATTAACCTTGGATTTTGTACTTTTTTGTTCTTGCTTAAGCCTATGCCACTCTCTCTTATAGGTAGTTCAGCTTAGCTATGATTGGACTAAGCCATAACTATATCAGTTCTATTCTTGGCTTGCTTTTATTAACTTCAAAAGCTTGCAAAAATGGAAGCGGTCAAAGTTCGCCAAATGACCTGCATACTTTTGGCTTTTTTTCTAGCTTGAAGAGCAGGACTGCAAAAGCGCTTGCATGCAGGTATAGCTTAAGCCCCCTGCACCTCCATAGCCAGCGTCAAGCTTACCCTGCAAAGCACTAAGAAACGTGAGTTTAAACCGACGGTCTCGATCTTTATTGCGATTGCGACCTTTGAACTTTGAAGCCTATATCTCTCTGCCTACTAATCATTCCTGACTCTAACTTTGTATTTTAGTAGAGCGCTATCTTACCAAACTGCATAGCAAGTCTAAAGCCAATAGCTCAAACGCTATCCCTATAAAATAACAAGTAGAAAAAACATTAGAAATGTAATGAGAACATAGGAATGGCCAAATCGTAAAAAGTAAGCAAACAAGATAGGAATGGTGGTGAAGAGTTCATTTTGTGTGTCTCAGTTATGTTCATATCCCTAGCTCAATGACATCGTGGACACAGGAATGAACTCTTCTCTCAATCTGACCACCNGTAAATAGAAGCGTTATAATCTTGCCTGCTGTCCCTCGTCTTACCTTCGGTGTGTGTGTGTGAGAAAGAGAAGAGGGATAGAAAGTGTGAGTGTGTGCGTATGTAAATACAAGCATTATAATTTTACCTGCTGTCTGTTGTCTTTCTGTGTGTGTGTGTGTGTGTGTGTGAAGAGAGAGGGTGCGAGTGTGTGCATGAGTAAATATAAGCATTATAATCTTACCTGCTGTCTCTAGTCTTTCTGTCTGCATTTGTGTGTGTGTGTGTGTGTGCATGTGCAGATACAAGCATTATAATCTTACCTGCTGTCTCTAGTCTTTCTGTCTGCATCTGTGTGTGTGTGTGTGTGTGTGTGAAGAGAGGTGTGAGTGTAAATACAAGCATTATAATCTTACCTGCTGTCTCTAGTCTTTATCTCTGCATCTGTGTGTGTGTGTGTATGTGTATGAAGAGAGAGGGTGTGAGTGTGTGTGTGTGTGTGTGTGAAGAGAGAGGGTGTGAGTGTGTGCATGTGTAAATACAAGCATTATAATCTTACCTGCTGTCTCTAGTCTTTCTGTGTGTGTGTGTGTGTGTGTGTGTGTGTGTGTGTGTGTGTGTGTGTGTGTGTGTTAACATACTTCTTTTTGTCTTGCTTTTTCTATTTCCTATCTTTTCTCTCCTGTGCATGTCTGTATGTGCATGTGTGTATGAGAAATAACATATTAGTACAGTTGTATATGTTGCTATGGAAAAGAATGCAATATATATGTGCAGTAATTGCATATTTTTCCCTAGTAACAGAATACAACAGTAACATAGTGTACCAAAGTACACTACTACATTAAAATGTAACACACATACACTGAACAAACCAACTCAGAGGTGAACACAAAACAGTTCAGAAGGGGATGCTGTCTGTTAGCGTCTGGAAGGACAGGAACATCGTCAAAGTCATGTCCACTGCAACAGATCCCACCGAGGAGGCTTCTGTGATGAGACGACAACGAGATGGTACAAAAATCCCTGTCTCTTGCCCAGTTAGCATCAAGAGGTACAACTTGAAGATGGGTGCTGTTGACTGGGGAGATCAGTTGCGTGGATACTACCGGTGCCGCACGAAGTTCAGAAAATTCTATATGTACATCTTTAGTTTTCTCTTTGATGTGGTGGTAACCAACTGCTTCGTGCTCCACAAACGCTTCTTGCCTTCTCCTTCCTACAAAACCATCTTGGAATTCCGTTACCACTTGGCAAAAGAGCTCATGAGTAACTACTACTCTCGACGGATTGCTGGTAGATACTCTCATCCAGTAAGACAGCTGCCACTGGTACACTACCCCCTTGTTGCTGAGGGTAAAAAACGAGGCAAGTGTTGGTACTGTCTCACTGTGCACAAGAAGCGCAGGGACACCAGGTGGTTTTGCAAAGAGTGCAAACACTGGTTGTGCCACCTTGGGCAACCTACAGACTGCTTCATTGCTGCTCATTCATAGTTACATGTACATAGAACAGAGAAGAAAACTACAGACTACAATAATATTGTACAGTAATTCTAAAATTGTGTTACACACACTATGTATATACTGTCAACTCAAAACATGGCTTTGGTCTTCTCGAAAATAGCAGTTTGAAGTCTGCACTCAGTATATCATTCAGCAAAATAGATACTACACTCACATCTTTCAAACAAACTCAACTTCCTAGAGAAATACGATAGACGTACTGTTCGTCAATTTTTTTAGTTAGATTTGTATGGCAGGACCGTCTAGAAAATACTTATGAGCTATTTTATAAGACAAAAAGCTTACCTTTGGTCTCCTCCACAGCTTCTGGAATCAGCATGGTCTGTGGTGTGATATTTGGTCCTGGATTCTTGTACAAACTTCTAACCATAATGGTTTCTTGTCTTCCTACAGAGACAAGATCACCTGTAAAAATTGAAAATTTATACTAGCTGACATTATGTTATATAGTCTGTCCCGTTTCTAGGAGAAACTTTACACAAAACTAACTTTGTACTGTGAAAAAGAGATGCTGAACATTCATGCAAATGCTTTTAGAGGGTTTATACAACCCTTCAAGGCTGGTTATACAGACAATCAGCATAGTTTTGCACTAGAAATTAGCTCTAAACTATATTTTAGGTAGTTTTTACGGTGTAAAACTTACATGTTGCTGCTTTCTCCAAAGTTGTAGCAAGGTCTACGCTGTATATTTTTGTTCTTGATCCTTTTTAGAAGGCTATCACAAGCTCCTAACCACGAGGCTTTTTTGTCTTCCTAAATTGACAAGACCACGTGTAAAATTCAAATTTATACTAGCTGACATACTCTTAGTCTAGCTTGTTTCTCGCGCTAGGAGAAACTTTCTACACATAACTAACTGTTGTACTGTGAAGTAGACATGCTGGACATTCATGCAAACGCTTTTAGAGGGTTTATACAACCCATCAAGGCTGGTTATACAGACCATCAGCATAATTTTACGCTAAGAATTAGCTATACACTATACTGACATTCATTTCAGGTAGTTTTTATGGTGTAAAACTTACTTGTTGCTTTCTCCAAAGCTGTAGCAAGGTCCACGCTGTGTATTTGTGTTCTTGATCCTTCTCAGAAAGCGATTACAAGCTCCTAGCCACGAGGCTTTCTTGTCTTCTAAAATTGACAAGACTACGTGTAAAATTCAAATTTATACTAGCTGACATACTGTTACTCTAGCTCGTTTTTTGCGCTAGGAGAAACTTTCTACACAAAACTGACAACAGAATCGTAAAGTACACATGCCAATTGCACTTGAAAATGCTTGAAAAACCTTCGAAAGGTAAACTAGAAAAAAATATGATCCATCGCTTTATTGCTTATGTACAATAATGACTAACCTCTGAGAAATACGCTCAGCCATCCTTTTGTTGTTCCGTTTCAAAGTGTCAAAACTTGAGATCGAGATAGCATCGGCAATGCTGATCACCTTGGGAACAACTTGCCCATAGCAAAGTTCTTCTCGCTTCGAGCTATGGGGACTTTTTTGTCACACGCTCGATTTATTAATGATTATTTAATTTCATTACCGCGTGACGTAGGAAATTAAATTCCGCAGGTAATCGGTTAATGGTAGAGATAAAGAACTTAGTTTTTTAGAGTGACTATAAGCTTAGAAAATTTTCCAAGACCGAAAAGTACACTTTTCACAAAAACGTTTATTTTGTCTTGAAAACACTTTTCAGCACAAAAGAAACACTCTTGAGAAACTACTTTTTTCAACACATAGTATATTTTCTTGTTGAAAAAAATATTGTTGGAAAAAACAAAGTATTCTAATGGTAGAAATAAAGAAATTGGTTTTTTTCAGTAACTATGGACTTATAAAATTTTCTAAGACCAAAAAGTACACTTTTCACAAAAAAAGTTTATTTTCTCTTAAAAACACTTTTGAGCACAAAAGAAATACTTTTGTGAAACTTTACTTTTTTCCACACATGGAACATTTTCTTGGTATTAAAAAAACTGTGAAAAACAAAGTATTCTAATGATAGAGATAAAGAACTTCGTTTTTTTGAGTGACTAAGGACTTAGAAAATTTTCTAAGACCAAAAAGTACTCTTTTCACAAAAACCATTTATTAAACACTTTTCAAACACTTTTGTGAAACTTTACTTTTTTCAACAAATGGAGCATTCTCTTGGAGTAAAAAACATCGTGAAAAACAAAGTTTTTAATGGTAGAGATAAAGAACTTAGTTTTTTTGAGTGACTACATACTTAAAAAATTTTCTAAGAGCGAAAAATTCACTTTTCACAACAAACGTTTATTTTGTCTTGAAAACACTTTTCAGCACGAAAGAAACACTTTTGTGAAATTTTCCTTTTTTCAACTTTCTCTTAGTGTAGAAAACATTATTAGTGAAAAACAAAGTTTTCTAATGTAAGAGATAAATAATTTGAGTGACTATGGACTTAGAGAAAATATTTTAAGACCAAAAAGTACACTTTTCACTAAAAACGTATATTTTGTCTTGAAAACACTTTTCAGCACAAAACAAACACTTTTGTGAAACTTTACTTTTGGAATAAAAAAACACTGTTTGTGAAAAACAAAGAATTCTGATGATAGAGATAAAGAACTTAGTTGTTTTGACTGACTATGGACTTAGAAAATTTTCTAAGAGCGAAAAATTTACTTTTCACAAAAAAATTTTTAATTTTTTTTTGAAAACAGTTTTAAACACAAAAGAAACACTTTTGTGAAACTTTCCTATTTTCAACACATGGAGCACTTTTTTGGTGTAAAATACATTGTTTGTGAAGAACAAAGTATTCTAATGGTGGAGATAATAAAATTAGTGTTTTTGAGTGACTACTGAGTTAGAAAATTTTCTAAGACCAAAAAATTCACTTTTCACAAAAAAAGTTTATTTTGTCTTCAAAACACTTTTTAGCACAGAAGAAACACTATTGTGAAATTTTACTTTTTTCAACACATGGAGCAATCTTTTGGAGTAAAAAACATTGTTTGTGAAAAATAAAGTTTTTAATTGTAGAGATAAAGAACTTAGTTTTGTTGAGTGACTACATACTTAGAAAATTTTCTAAGAGCGAAAAATTCACTTTTGACAAAAAACGTTTATTTTGTTTTGAAAACTCTTTTCAGCACAAAAAAAACACTTTTGTGAAATTTTACTTTTTTCAACACATGGAACATTCTCTTGATATAAAAACAATACCGTTTGTGAAAAAAAATTATTCTAATGATAGAGATAAAGAACTAAGTTTTTTTGAGTGACAATGGACTTAGAAAATTTTCTAAGACCAAAAAGTACACTTTTCACAAAAAACGTTTATTTAGTCTTGAAAACACTTCAGCACGAAAGAAACACTTTTGTAAAATTTTACTTTTTTCAACACATGGAGCATTCTGTTGGAGTAAAAAACATTGTGAAAAAAAAGTTTTTAATGGTAGAGATAAAGAACTTACATGCGGTTAGGGACAGGAACGTTGCCATGTTGAACTTTGACCTTTTATCTCATGTTCTCTATTTATACGAATTGTAATATCATAATAATATTGTAAACAAACAAAAGCTTTGAGCATCAGCCGGCTTCGAGTTCAACAGTCAAGGACTGATATCTTGCTGGTACATTGTGTACAGAACCAGTCACCATCTTGTTGACGGTCTACACCGGCACACTTCGTACAAAAGAAGGTAAATTACCTACATTTTCAAACCTTAAGCACTGAATGCTAACTGAATTATTTGCTTAACTCTTTAGGGCCTAAATTTATTATGCATACTTAATTAGATTTTATGAATATTTAATTAATCTAGGTTTTTGTACATTTTTGTTCTTGTTTTAGCCTTAGCCACTCTCTTTTATAGCTAGTTGAGCTTAGCTATGGTTGTACTAAGCCATGGCTATATCAAATTAGCTCTAGGTTGGCTTTTATTAACTTTAAAAGCTTGCAAAAACGGAAGGGGTCAAAGTTCGCCAAACAACCTGCATACTTTAGGCTTTTTTTCCAGCTTGAAGAGCAGTACTGCAAAAGCGCTTGTATGCAGGTATAGCCTAAGCCTCCCTGCACCTCCATAGCTAGCGTCAAGCTTCTCCTGCAAAGCACTAAGAAAAAAACGTGAGTTTAAAACCAAAGGTCACGATCTTGCCGCGATCGCGACCTTTGAACTCTAAAGCCTATATCTCCTCTCCTACTAATTAGACCTGACTCTTACTTGGTATTTTAGTAGAGCGCTTCCTTACCTAACTGCACAGCAAGTCTAAAGCTCATAGCTCAAACGCTATGGCTTGAAATTAAAAAATGCGAAAAATCGCAGATTACGTGATCGTTGAATACGCGCGTGCGGATAAATCCGTCTACCGGCCCTAAAGAGTTAATGATATGCCAATGTGACTGTTTCATAATGATTTACTTACTTACCAGTGGTCACATAAGTCACAAGCTATCATGTTCCTCCTGGTAGTAACTTCTGGACAACCATTACATATCCATTCCTGTTTAAGCATGTTCACTAGAAAGAAGTCACAGTGGTATAGCTAATTGTGTATAATTTTTGTGTATGTGGTAGGTCACACGCACATACCTCTCTGTTCAATTGTCATCCAAGCATCAACCGTGAAGTATTTACAAATATCATTGAGGTTTTCATCTACTATCTCTTCTGCAAATTCAGGTAGTAAGTTTGTCTGTGACAATTTGATTGTTGTACTGCTGTTCAAGATGACGTCAGCATCATTTGTGTGACAGAGACAATGTAGAAGTTCTATTAGAAAAAAGAAAAAGTAATCATTTCAGCAATAATTCATGTAAGGACTATTATATACTTATACACTAGTATTCTGTACATACATAGCCTCGTACCCAGGCTCTCTCCTTTGACCTTACATGCACTAACGGTAAGGAAAGAGAGAGCCTGGGATCCCACGTCACGCACGTGACTCCACAGGTAGAACGCTAGTAGAACACAGATAATTGAGCGTGGGCATATCACGTCCAGGCAATCAGACTGCCCACGCATTTTCCGTCTAAGGTCGCCGTATTTTTAGTTCAGTTCAGTTCTACTCAAAATTTAGCAATACTGAAACAAAACGCTAAGTCTTTTAGACTAAGAGAGTCACCATACATAACAACAAGACACTTTTCTTGAGTAAGGTATATGACAGAACGTACCTGCATCTTTGTTTTGCATGACTTGTCGATTGAACCGTATCTCACTCAAAACAGTGCACTATTAGCACGCTGCTAGCTACGAAGCAGCATTTAGATACTAAATAGAAGCTAGCAGGCAAAATAAGACCGCTGTAGCTGTGCACTAACAAAAAGTACCAGTTCTGTTTCTTTTCCGCTAAACTCGAGGGAAAAAAATCTAGATCAGCACGTGGATTGTGGTCGATTTCGCCCACACTCATTTATTTGGGGTTCACATGCGTGACGTGAGATCCCAGGCTCTCCCCTTCCTTTCCGTGAGTGAAAGGTCAAAGGGGAGAGCCTGGGTACGAGGCTAGTACATACATATACTTTTATACTATATAGCCCCGTTTACACGTAGTAGTAAAGCGCTTCACAAAGCACTTTTGCTAAACCCGTTTGATGTGTAAACGCGCTAAATCGATTATGTAACCGATTACGCTGAACCACTTCAGGATGTGGTTTCTAACCGCTTTGAAAGCGGTTTGGCGCCAACGCATTGCGTGTAAACAGCTGAACCACTTTAGCAGCTGCTACTTTTCAACAAGTGGTTTTTTGAGTGGTTTGCAACATGAGTCGGGGTTCTCCTTGGGCAGATAAGGAAGTACAAGCTCTCATTTCTGTCTGGGGTGAAGACAACATTCAAGAGGAGTTAGATGGTGGTGTTCGTAACAAAAGCATATACCAAAAAGTGTCCAAAAAATTACGACAACAAGGATGCTCACGAGATTGGAAGCAATGCCGTGCTAAAGTTAAAAACTTAAAAACAAAATACAAAGATGTAAAAGATCACAATAATGAAACAGGACGTGACAGAAAGACATTTAAGTTCTTTCAACAACTGGACACCATTCTTGGGCATAGACCAGCTTCAGTTCCTTCATCTCTCGTGATTCTTCCACCAGTGCTCCCCTAGAGGATGAAGAGACAGAAACTGATGGTAAGTACATATCTCTGATACTATTAATTTTTGACATTATACAAGCTTCCCTTAAATTTTGGTTTCAGACGGAACTGATGTACAGGCTAAATCCCCAACAGACAGTGCTGCTGAAGATGAAGACGAAATTGAAGAAGACTTGGAAGACCCTAAGGATGATGCAGGTATACAATCGTATGAAACATTTCAATAACTCACACACACACACACACACACACACAGCTCCACCCCCTACAAAGAAAGCAAGGAAAGAAAAAAAGACTAAAACTGAGAAGGCACTGGAGAAAACCCTTGACACATTCATGAAGTTCCAGGCAGAAATGCAAGAAAAATTTCATGAGCAAGAGGAACAGCGATGGAAGAAGGAGATGGAGCTAGCTGAAGAGCGAAGAAGAGAAGAACGACAGCATGAGATCCAGCTGATTCAAATGATAGGGCAGATGGCACATTTTTTGTACCATCCACCACTGGGAGCACCACAGGCCACTCAGTATAACTTTGAGTGGGACAATGACCAATATTAATAAAAAGTGTGTATATACAGGGATCATAATACACCATGAATAATACACATGTATGTATCTGTTATTGAACTGTCATAGCTATGCTTATGCAGTAAAGTGTGACATTATAGCATCTCGTATGTCTTTACCACTACTATCTAATGATGTTGATCGTGTACTACGACAGCTCACTGATTCACTGCTAAGAACACCTTCCATCAAATTATCATCAAAGTTCTCACCACGGATTTCACAAATGTTATGTAGTACACAACATGCAGCAACAAGTGTAGGCAAGTCATCAAGAAGCGTATCATTACGTTTGAGCAGACAACGCCAGCGTCCCTTGAGCCGACCGTATGCATGTTCAACCACAACACGAGCCTTACTGAGTTGATAGTTAAATGTTTTCTGCTGGGTTGACAAGCTACCATTGTCAGGAAATGCCTTCATCAGCCAAGGGAGAAGAGGATAAGCTGGATCTCCTAACACCAGTAGAGGAATTTCTTTGCTAACAATCGTTTCTGTCCAGTCAGGAAAAAGAGTACCATCTTGGCCTCTCTTGTACAGGCTAGAGTTTGCAAAAACCCTAGCATCATGTACTCTTCCAGGCCAGCCTATATAGATGTCTGTGAACTGTCCAAGGTGGTTAACCATTCCTTGCATCAAGATTGAGTGCCAGCCTTTGCGATTGTAATAGTCTGCTGGACAATCAACTGGGGACATAATGGGGATATGCGTTCCATCAACCACTCCTGCACACTGTGGAAATCCAAATTTATCCTTGAAGCCTTGAACAACATTCCTAAGTCTTTCACCAGATGGTACTTTGATGTACGTTGGAAGCAAATGTTGTACAATTGCCGCACATACTTCCTTAGTGATACAACAAACACTAGCTTTGGAAACACCAAATAAGTGTCCAACTGTACGATAGTCTGAGTTTGTAGCTAGAAACCAAAGTGTTAATGCTACTCGAAGTTCAACTGGAAAAGAAATGCGCATCACAGTGTCTTTCTTCCCAATAGCTGATCTCAGTTTATCACACAAGTATAGATATGTATCCCGAGACATGCGAAAGTTGTCAATCCAGTCATAGGGTGAGAAAGTACGGTTGACAATGTAATCCCACCAATATGAACTCCTTTCTTTTGTCCAAATCGATCTGGTTGGTGAGCAACCATTTAGAACGACAACAGAGAGCATTAGTGCAAAGAATAAACGCTCTTGAGATTGTCTGTGAGTTAAATTCCGTCTTCTTTGCATGCTATCTAGCCTTCTCCTTTTTGCTAATGCCATGTTACGTTGTCTTCTACTAACAAACAACTTAAATACTGAACTACAACGAAACACACACTGAACATCCATCCTTGACACTGTTACTATGGAACCAGTGCGCACAACTGGAAACATATAATAATAAAATTATTATTCATGCTATTACCTGATCATTTGTAGATCGCTAAACTTCGACAGTCAGCCTTTAACTTGCTTTCTTTCTTGCTTGCTTCTTCGCCGTGGTTAATATCCCAATTAAAGCACTGCATAAAACCACTTTACAAACCTCATTCTGTTTACACATCATATGTAGGAAGTGGTTTGTACTATGTTTGTACTGTCAATTGTTAAACCGATTGAGGCGGTTAACTGTAACCGCTTTAACTGCGTGTAAACGGGGCTTATGATTGTTCAATACATTATATGTACCACATACTGATTGTGTGCTTTGATGGAGCTTCTGTAGTTATTGCTGTGTTGGTACCATACAAAGATCTATTGTCATCATACAGAGCTGAACAAATATCTTGCTTTTCTGACAAAGATGGCTTAGCAATCCTAACTGAACTTTTTCGTTTCCTTTTAGTTGAAAAAAATGATCTTTGCTGCTGAATCATCTTGTTGGCTGGCTCTCGGGAACATGCTGGAAAAGTATTACTTGAGTTCTGTTTAGCTTTCATAAGATTGATAGCTGAAGAAATGAATGACTTTACATCCTTCAGTACGGATATGTCCTGGATAAGGTACATCTGCCCTGCTAAGGTCAATAATTACTGGTGAAGTCCCTCTCTGAAAGTAGCAATATCTTCTAAGTTGCTCTCTTGTTGTAAGTTTTTAAGTAATGTACGATCTTGATGGTCGTCTTTGAATTGTATAGTTGTACCATTTACACTGTTGATGACGAGGTGAATATGTTTGCAGATTGTTGTTCTAATTAGAGCATCAGCACAGTCACAGGAATACATATGTACACAAATATTGCAGTCTGGGCAGCATATAGAGCAATTATGAGGACAAACTGAATTTATATGTGTCACTGAGTAGATGTGAGTGCCATCTTCAAACGCAACCTTCCAAGTAGAATGGTCTTCTGTTCTGCTGACCAGATCAGGGCTAAGTTTTAGGCTCGCTGAGTGACGCTTACGAATTATGCTTATTCTCTCTGTATTCTTTCCTTTCTCAATTTTAACAAGACGTTCAAATCCTTTATCTCTTGAGAATTTGAGCAACACATGAATGCACTTGTCTAGCCTTTTGTTTGTTCTCCCTTTCAAGTATAGGTACTTCAAAACCCTGTGAAAAGCTTCTACATACATGTTGGTAATTACTAAGGCATCCTTACGATAGCATGCTGCCAATTGCTTGGTGTTATGTGAATAGCTATCCTTAAAGTAACTTCCAAAACTTGCAGTGGTTGAGGCACTCATGAATTCCTTTATTGTTTGATGAATGAGTTTCTCAAATGTAGGGATATCTGTCTCTTCTAGTAGTACTCGTAAGTTGTGGTATACAGTTGCTTCTAGTTGAGAATCTTTGATTTTTCCTAAGTTTTCTCTCCAAGCTCGATCTAAGTGCCAAGTGCAAAGCAACTTATTTGGTTTGTTGTCAAACGTTGCTACCCAAGCATTATAGAATTGCTCAGCTAAATCAGACATGAACCATTTTGGTGAAACAATTCCTACTTGTTGTTTAATAGCATTATAGAAGTTTATAAGTACAAACTGATCTTCTCTATTTACAAAACACCATGCAACTGGGAACCCTTCTTCAAATTCATCAATTACTAGTACTGTTATCAGTGTGAAATCATAACCATTTGTGCCATGAGTTCCATCAACACAAATAACTCGATCATTAGTAAACTTCTTCATCATATCTGCCTGTAGTGGAGTTTGTATAGCAAGTATAAAATCTTGGTCAGAGAGATTGTTGCATGTGTCTGGCTGTGGCTCTCCTTGAGGTTTGTATAGTATTACTGGATTATCTTGGTTACTCCTCAACCCATAAATGGACACTTGTTGCATCATCCTTGTGTCTTTGTATACCCTTTAATCCATACAACTTTTCTATGTTATTAATATCCTTTCTAGTTAGTAGGTGTATTCTCTGGAACTGTGTTCCTAGTCTGTCACGTATGTTATCAAGTATATATTGAAAATCCACTTCTTGTGCCAGCTGTCCAGTTATGGCCAAACGGTCTGAATTGCTGAGTCGTAAGTGCCCGAGTGATGTTTCATGGCCATAGTGTGTTTTGTTTAGTAGGACTTTTATCTTTCCTGTTTTGAGCTTGGCTACTCTAATTGAAGCAGTGCAGTATGTATTAAGTTTAGATGTACCTTGTGTCTTGAGATGACGTTTTCCAGACCCTCTGCTATTAAAGTATCCACTTCAATAACAGTAGTAGTATATAGTATCTGAGTCACTGTGAGTTGAAGATTTCTTGCCACAACCCCTTACAAACCATGAGTTAGTTGACTTCTCGTACTTCTCTTTCCAGTCTATAAAACCTATGTTGTGAGTTTACAAAATGTAAAACTAAATGAAAGATGTGTATATCAGAATGTACAACATACCTTGCATACTTGAAAATGCCAGTAACTCACTGTCCATATGTATGGAGTGTGCTGTTGTCAAATGCGTTCGAAATTTATCAAGGAATCGGCATGTGAAAGTGCACGATACTTCCTTACATGCGATGTTACTCTTTGATGTGGTGCTGCAGTGTTCAGGATGATATTTTGTAACATGTTTATACAAACCTGCCCTATCAGAGTATTGTGCTGGACAGATTTGACATGGATATGCTTTGATATCAGATGACTTGAAAGTAGAAGGGTGGTCTACAGATGAATCTTGATTCGGAGAGATGTTGGTGGACGGCTGTCGGTTTGGAGGAGCACTGGTGGACGACTGTTGGTTTGGAGGAGCGCTGGTGGATGGCTGTCGGTTTGGAGGAGCACTGGTGGACGACTGTTGGTTTGGAGGAGCGCTAGCCCATACAGGAAGAATTCTACACACTCTAACAGCCATTCCATCTTGTTTGCGTTCTTTTTACGATTTAACCATTCCTGTGTCTCATTACATTTCCAATGTTTTTTATACTTGTGATTGTAATGATGTCATGAAGTAAAGGTCAAAGTTCAACATGGCAACGTTCCTGTCCCTAGCCGCATGTAAGAACTTAGTTTTTTTGAGTGACTACATATTTGGAAAATTTTTTAAGAGCGAAAAATTTACTTTTCACAACAAACGTTTATTTTGTCTTGAAAACACTTTTCAGCACGAAAGAAACACTTTTGTGAAATTTTACTTTTTTCAACACATGGAACATTCTCTTGGTATAAAAAACACTGTGAAAAACAAAGTATTCTAATGATAGAGATAAAGAACTTAGTTTTTTTGAGTGACTACATATTTGGAAAATTTTTTAAGAGCGAAAAATTTACTTTTCACAACAAATGTTTATTTTGTCTTGAAAACACTTTTCAGCACGAAAGAAACACTTTTGTGAAATTTTACTTTTTTCAACACATGGAACATTCTCTTGGTATAAAAAACACTGAAAAACAAAGTATTCTAATGATAGAGATAAAGAACTTAGTTTTTTTGAGTGACTATGGACTTAGAAAATTTTCTACAACAGAAAAGTACACTTTCACAAAAAACGTTTATTTTGTCTTGAAAAGACTTTTCAGCACAAAAGACACTTTTGTGAAACTACTTTTTTTCAACACAGAGGATTGTCTTAGTGTATAAAACATTTTTTGTGAATAACAAAGTTTTTTAATGGTAGAGATAAAGAACACAGTTTTTTTGAGTGACTACATACTTAGAAAACTTTCTAAGAGCGAAAAATTCACTTTTAACAAAACCGTTTATTTTGTCTAGAAAACACTTTTCAGCACAAAAGAAACACTTTTGTGAAACTTTACTTTTTTCAACACATGGAACATTCTCTTAGTATAAAAAAAACACTGTTGTGACTATGGACTTAGAAATTTTTCTAAAACCGAAAAGTACTCTTTTCACAAAAAACGTTTCTTTTGTCTTGAAAACACTTTTCAGCACGAAAGAAACACTTTTGTGAAATTTTACTTTTTCCAGACATGGAACATTCTCTTGGAGTAAAAAACATTGTTTGTGAAAAACAAAGTTTTTAATGGTAGAGATAAAGAACTTAGTTTTTTTGAGTGACTACATACTTAGAAAATTTTATAAGAGCGAAAAATTCACTTTTCACAAAAAACGTTTATTTTGTCTTGAAAACACTTTTCAGCACATCTGAAACACTTTTGTGAAACTACTTTTTTCAACACATGGAACATTCTCTTGGTATAAAAAGAACACTGTTTGTGAAAAACAGTATTCTAATGATAGAGATAAAGAACTTAGTTTTTTTGAGTGACTATGGACTTAGAAAATTTTCTAAAACCGAAAAGTACACTTTTCACAAAAAACGTTTGAAAACACTTTTCAGCACAAAAGAAACAATCTTGTGAAATTTTATTTTTTTCAACTCAAGGAGCATTCTCTTAGTGTAAAAACCATTAATGGTAAAAAACAAAGTTTTCTCACGCTAGAAATAAAGAACTTAGTTTTTTTGAGTGACTAAGGACTTAAAAATTTTTCTAAATAATAGTTAGAGGACGAGTCCAAGGTCTCTACGCTATTTAAAGGCACGAAGGCCCGAGGCTGTAGCGTCCCAAACGTAGCGAGGGCGCTACTAAGGGCCTGAGGGCCTCTAAATTATGTAGAGATCATTGGACGAGGCCTCTAACTGGTTTAAAATACAGGCCTAACAACGGTCTACTTAGCTTAGTAACGTAGTGTTCTTTTGTCTGTTACCAATGGCTGGTGTGTCGAGTTCTTCTTACGCTTTCTGTGACAAACCATTCTGTCTTGGCTCAGAGTGGCACGAGTGGGGCTGCTGTTCAGAAGCAAATGGGTGTGGTTACTGAAAAAGTTCAGAGGTCGAGGAATGCAAAAAGAGGGGTGTATCTGCAGCTGAAAAGCAACGTTTCGCACTGCCCAAAACTGAACAAGAGATTGAACAAGCTTGTCTACTGTCCACACCAAAGAAAACAAGAGAAGATACGGAATACTGTTACAGACAGTGGATGAAATGGGCTGAATGGAGGTCTGAAACTACACGATACCCCATCCCTCCAATTGCACAGCTTGACAATCAAGGTCTTCAGTATTGGCTCACTCGCTTTATCCTTGAGGTCAGAAAGAAAGATGGGTCTGAATACCTCCCTGACTCACTACACCATCTTGTATGTGGAATAATGTGCCATGTACGGTACAATTGTGATCGACCAGAGGTAGAGATCCCAATTTCTCAAAGTTTCAATCTTCTCTGGATAGTGAGATGAAGAGGTTGAAATCATCCGGTTTGGGCTCTTCAAAAAAGCAAGCAGAAACCCTAACAACGGAAGAGGAGGAATTACTTTGGAAACGAAAAATTCTAGGAGATCATAGTCCCAAAACATTGTTGAGTACAATGATGTTTCTGAATGGACTCTACTTTGCTCTACGCAGTAGGGATGAACATCGACAGATTGCGGCACAACCCCTGCCAAATCCAAGTTGTAGAAAAGCCAGGAGAAAGAGCTTGCCTCATTTATACAGAAGACATATCAAAAAATCATCCTGGTGGCTTAAAAGGTCGCAAACAAAAGCCGAAAGTAGTAGTTCATCATGCGAACATTGACAATCCTGAGAGATGTTTTGTGCGGCTATTTAAGCTGTATAATAAACTTTGCCCCAAAGATCGTCCAAACGATGCTTTCTACTTAACTCCACTGAAAAATGTCAAACCAGAATGCTGGTTTTCACGATCACCAATAGGACACAACAAGCTCAAGAATTTTGTTGGAAACTTTTGTAAGGAAGCAGGAATATCTGGCTACAAAACAAATCACTTGCTTCGAGCTACTACAGCTACTAGATTGTACGCATCTGGCATTGACGAGCAATTAGTTATGGAGCGTACAGGTCATCGCAGTATTGAAGGAATTCGATCTTACAAGTGAACCTCTATGATTCAGAAGGAAAATGTCTCAGATATCTTGAATGGTACTAAAAAACAACGCGATATTGTTCCTTACTCCAGGTCACCGCCAACTACACTTGATCTCACTTCACGAAACCCAGCAGTATTGTCATCAACTACTTCCAATCTGTGTATTCCTAACATTACAGATTCTTCAAGTACCAAACATACTGGAGCTTTTTGCTTAACACTTAGCGGACGGGTTAAATTATTGAACTTTGAACCCAAAATACGGGTATAAAATTTGTACGCGTGCAAGCGTAAGTGCAACTTCAGCACTTTTTTTTGGCAGGAAGCTTGCATCTGTGAACTTTGAACTAGCTGTGCAGACAGGTAAGGTATTGCCCTACTTAAATATGAACTTCCAACTTAAACCTTGAAATAGGCGTGGCGCTATAGGCTCATAAAGCGACAAAGGTCACGATCACGACCATCGCTTTTAGTAGCTTGTTTTCTCCAGAGTCCTACAGAGCACAAGGTTAGTACTTTATATATTACTGCAGGGATAGCTAGGCAATAAGGCTATACCATCGCTTTTGGGATTCAGTTAGGCTTGCTAGTTTTTTGCTCATAAGTCTGTCATGGTCGCGTTAGTCGCGATCGCGATTTTCGGTTTTAGTTTCTCCTTTTTCTCCATGGTCTTAGCTAGTAGAGGCTTAGTACTTGCTATGTTATTGCAGCAATAACTAGACTATATGACCATAGCATCGCTTTTGTAACTCTGTTCAACTAGCTGACAAAAAAAGCCTAAGACGCTAAGCTTTGTATTATAATTAAACGCGTCACGGAAACGTGACAATCGTCTTCCGGAAGTGGTACATAATTATAATTATGTCACGGATTCGTGACAATCGTCCTCTAAGTGTTAACTTCATGCTCTAACATTACTATAAACTTCAACAACTACAACAACTCTAGCTCTCAGTGAACATCATGCATATCAATTTAAAGTTTTATGGTTATAATACTGCATGACCATTGTGTTGTATTTAATCATGAGTTTATTATATGTTATATTAAAAGTAGAATGTTTTAATACCTGAATATGATGCCTCAGGCACTTAGAAGACCTGCAGGTCTCTATTGAGCTTTGCAGGTCTCTAAGCTCAATAGAGACCTGTGATTGACCAATCAGATTACAGTATTTGTGACAACTATATTCTAAGACCAAAAAGTACTCTTTTTACAAAAAACGTTTATTTTGTCTTAAAAACACTTTTCAGCACGAAAGAAACACTTTTGCTTTTTTCAAAACATAGAGCTTTCTCTTCGTGTAAAAAGCATTGTTTGTAAAAAACAAAGTTTTTTAATGGTAGAGATAAAGAACTTAGTTTTTTTGAGTGACTACATACATAGAAAATTTTCTAAGAGCGAAAAATTCACTTTTCACAAAAACGTTTATTTTGTTTTGAAAACACTTCAGCACGAAAGAAACACTTGTGAAATTTTACTTTCTTCAACACATGAAGCATTCTCTCGGTCTAAAAAACATTGTTGGTTAAAAACAAAGTTTTCTAATCGAAGAGATAAAGAACTTAGTTTTTTTAAGTGACTATGAACAAAGAAAATTTCCAACACCAAAAAGTACACTTTTCACAAAGAACATTTATTTTGTCTTGAAAACACTTTTCAGCTCAAAAGAAACACTTTTGTTAAACTTTACTTTTTTTAACACATGGAACATTCTTTTGGTGTAAAAAACATTGTTGGTTAAAAACAAAGTCTATCAGCCTTTCCATTTATTGCACACCTCTCGTCACTATGTTTCGGCCAATATCTCACCATGGCAACAAGTAATCAAGACGGAGTGGTAAATTTTATTAAGTATATGGTAAGTCGATTCTCACATAAAAGTTTAATTGCCATGGAAACAGGTCTTCAGCTCCGCCTAATTAATTATTCATTAATTTAAAGTATATAACGAGTGGTAAGTCACATGACCAAGATGTTGGTGTAAGTATGTTAAAGATTATTAAAAGTCTTTCTGCGCATGTTTCCATGACAACAGTACTGTCGTTTAGAAAGTTACAGGCAATACGCATTTTTTTTCATTTTAATGAGGGTCCCATGCTTTAATGTACCTGAGTGAACAAACAAACTTGGTTTCTAGCGGGACAGTCGCTTTTGCCAACGGTTTTTTGTGTCTCTCATTGAGTCACTAGATACAAGGTGAAAAGCGCCTTCTTCATGTTGCCACCATTATCATGTATTATAAATTAGCTAGCAACCATATTCATATTTAAGTGCACCATATTTGGAATCTATTGCCGCATGCAGTGCCCCAAGTTCTGTCCTGGGAGGAAGGCCGACATAGCTCTGGTCTTGGCTTCTACCATTGCAGTTTGAGTCTGTATCAGCTAGGTCAACTGCTGCATTAAGATGTTGAAGACCTAGGAGTAGTAGTAGTAGTAATTCTTCCATATAAGGGAGATTGAGCAGTGACACGAGTACTACTTTCTGTGGTCTTAGTCAAAGGATGGCAAACTTTACTACAGCTGATCACTGCACAATCAAAACCAGCATTAGTGTGGCTTCCTGTCTGACATTCTTTGTGGTCAAGGGTCAAATCTTCCCCATTCCCAGGGCTGCTATTATGCTCACCATGCTTGCTAGTCTCCTTATCACTATCCCCATTAAAAGACTCCTCACGGCTCCCACTCACACAAATACCATGCGACTCACTTGCACCTTCCATACCACGAGGGTCTTCCAGTGTAGCCAACCTCGCTCGGAGTTTCATGATGGTAGCAATGTAGGCTTCTTGTTGCTGTCGTACCACTCACGCTCCGCGTCGAACTGCTGACGAGTCTCATGGAGCCACTCCAACCCCTCTAGCTCGAGCGCTCTCTCAGTAGGCCCTGATAGATTATGCCAGCATAATTTCGAGCATAATTGGTACTCTTGAGCATCAAGAATAATGCTAGCATAATAGGCTCAAATTTGTGACTATCCCAGCATAATAGGCTTGTATTTTGTTGGATTAGCAACATTTGACTGGATTGAATTCCCTGTAGAGTTAATACACACTTTGTGAGTGAGTCAACCTACTTCTTCAAAGGAATACTAAAGAATTAATGAGTAACCGACAATATAGGTGGCTGCTGAAACTATAGTCTTTCAATTGTACTTCTGCTCATTGAAAATAATCAGTTATTGATAATTTCTGCGACATAATATTTGGTGCTATTAGCATAATAGCCAACTTGAGAAGCATAATAGGCAGATTTTGGAGCATAATAGGGCCATTCTTTGAGCATAAAAGAAAAGAAAAATAGGCAGAGTCTTGAGCATAATCTATCAAGGCCTATCTCTCAGTGTGTCCATTTCTGTACTCCACTTCATGTCTGCCTCATCCACAGCACTCTGCAACTTGCTGGGTTTGTTCTTCTAACTAATAAAGGATGCGTTGGTGTAGACTGATTGTTGGTGAAAAACAAGGTTTTTTCATGGTAGAGATAATGAACTTAAGTTTTTTTGAGTGACTATATACTTAGAAAATTTTCTAAGATCAAAAAATTCACTTTTAAAAAAAACGTTTATTTTGTCTTGAAAACACTTCAGCACAAAAAAAACACTTTTGTGAAACTACTTTTTTCAACAAATGGAACATTCTCTTGGTGTAAAAACATTGTTGGTGAAGAACAAAGTAATCGAACTGTACAGATTAAGAACTTAGCTTTTTCGAGTGACTATGGACTTAGAAAATTTTCTCAAACAAAAAAGTACACTTTTCACAAAAAACGTTTATTTTGTATTCAAAACAGTTTTAAAAACAAAAGAAACACTTTTGTCAAATTTTACTTTTTTCAAAACATGGAGCATTCTCTTGGTGTAAAAAACATTGTTGGTGAAAAACAAAGTATTCTAATGGTAGAGATAAAGAATTTAGTTTATTTTGAGTGACTATAAAACAAAACACTTGAAAACACTTTTCAGCACGAAAGAAACACTTCTGTGAAATTTTACTTTTTTCAACAAATGGAGCATTTTCTTGGTGTAAAAAACATTGTTGGGGAAAAACAAAGTTCTATAATGGTAGAGATAAAGAACTTAGTTTTTTTGAGTGACTATTGACTAAGAAAATTCCAAAAAGTACACTTATCACAAAGAACATTTATTCTGTCTTGAAAACAATTTAGAAACACTTTTGTGAAACTTTACTTTTTTCAACACATGGAACATTCTCTAGGTCTAAAAAACATTGTTGGAAAAAAACAAAGTCTATCGGCCTTTCCATTTATTGCACACCTATCGTCACTATGTTTCGGCCAATATCTCACCATGGCAACAAGTAATCAAGACGGAGTGGTAAATTTTATTAAGTATATGGTAAGTTGATTCTCACATAAAGGTTTGGTTTCAATGGAAACAGGTCTTCAGCTCCACCTAATTAATTATTCATTAATTCAAAATATTTAACAAGTGGTAAGTCACATGACCAAGATGTTGGTGTAAGTATGTTAAAGATCATTAAAAGTCTTTGTGCGCATGTTTCCATGACAACAGTACTGTCGTTCAGAAAGTTACAGGCAATACGCATTTTTTTTCATTTTAATGAGGGTCCCATGCCTTAATGTACCTGAGTGAACAAACAAACTTGGTTTCTTGCGGGACAGTCGCTTTTGTTAACGGTTTTTTGTGTTTCTCATTGAGTTGTTAGATACAAGGTGAAAACCGCCTTCTTCATGTTGCGACCATTATCATGTATTATAAATTAGCTAGCTAGCCTAACGACCATTTTCATATTTAAGTGCACCATATTTGGAATCTATTGCCGCATGCAGTACCCCAAGTTCTGTCCTGGGAGGAAGGCCGACATAGCTCTGGTCTTGGCTTCTACCATTGCAGTTTGAGTCTGTATCAGCTGGGTCAACTGCTGCATTAAGATGTTGAAGACCTAGGAGTAGTAGTAGTAGTACTTCTTCCATATAAGGGAGATTGAGCAGTGACACAAGTACTACTTTCTGTGGTTTTAGTCAAAGGATGTGAGGAGGTCCATACTTTACTACAGCTGATCACTGCACAATCAAAACCAGCAATAGTGTGGCTTCCTGTTGGACATTCTTTGTGTTCAAAGGTAAAATCTTCCCCATTCCCAGGGCTGCTATTATGCTCACCATGTTTGCTAGTCTCCTTATCACTATCCCCATTAAAAGACTCCTCACGGCTCTCACTCACACAGATACCATGCGACTCACTTGCACCTGCCATACCACGAGGGTCTTCCAGTGTAGCCAACCTCGCTCGGAGTTCAGAGATGGTAGCAATGTAGGCTTCTTGTTGCTGTCATACCATTAATGCTCCCTGTCGAACTGCTGATGAGTCTCATGGAGCCACTTCAACCCCTCTAGCTCGAGCGCTCTCTCAGTGTGTTCATTTCTGTACTTCACTTCATGTCTGCCTCATCCACAGCACTCTGCAACTTGCTGGGTTTCTTCTTCTAACTAATGAAGGATGTGTTGGTGTAGACTGATTGTTGGTGAAAAACACGGTAGAGATAAAGAACTTAAGTTTTTTTGAGTGACTATATACTTAGAAAATTTTCTAAGATCAAACATTCTCTTGGTGTAAAAACATTGTAGGCAAAAAAGAAAGTTTTTTCACGGTAGAGATTAAGAACTTAGTTTTTTTGAGTGATTATGGACTTAGAGAAAATTTCTAAGACAAAAAGGACACTTTTCACTAAAAACGTATATTTTGTCTTGATAAAAAATTTCAGCACAAAAGAAACACTTTCGTTAAACTTTACTTTTTTCAACACATGGAACAAACTCTTGGTCTAAAAACAATGTTGGTCAAAAACAAAGTATTCTAACGGTAGAGATTGAGAATTTAGTTTTTTTGAGTGACTATGGACTAAGAAAATTTTCCAAGATCAAAAAGTACACTTTTCACAAAGAACATTTATTTTGTCTTGAAAACACTTTTCAGCACAAAAGAAACACTTTTGTGAAACTTTACTTTTTTCAACACATGGAACATTCTCTTGGTTAGGAAATTATTGTTTTTGGAGTAAAATGCGGTTTTAGTTTAATTAGCGTTTTTGCACGATTTTTTTCTTGCATGGATGTGCTGCGCTACTTCTCAGCATGCTCCGTGCAAAATTTGAGGGGTGGAGCTGCTTCTGTTGCAGAGATATAGCCAGTAGTCTCAGCCTCGTTCATTTTTACTTAGTTGCTAACACGGAGAACAGTTGCTATGCTGTGCAACAAACCATAGCAAATATTAATGAGCACGGCAGCTGCCACTAAAAATGATTTATTATTCGATGTTCTCTCTCACTTATTAGCTGAATAATCGTAAAATTTTGCTACAGCACATGGGCAGAAAGGTAAGCTAAAGCTTTGTACATACTTGTCTAAGCCAAGCGCTTTCATACAGTAGATTTCCACTCGTAGGTAATGCCTCTCCCTGTACGGTGATCACGTACAGGTTATTTTGAGGCTTATCTTAGTTCTTAGAACTTACTGTACTTAGAATCTATCTCTCTTCTGGCCAGCGCTTACCTCCACGAGTCCATTAGCTGTCTTCTGGGTCTTCTTTCCAAGCTACTCGCTTCTCACTGAATGATTTTTAGTCCCCACGTGGCTGGCTATGGTAATATTCAGCATGTACTGTACATGATCTAATTAAGATACGGAGAGTATACGGACCGCCCACAGTTTACCTAGCAACAACTTTACAACCATTTTTCTAGAAAGCCACGAATGGAGGCAGGGCTGCTTGCAAGAGCTATATCTGGAAAACTACTGTAGCTATGCTTACCAAATTTTGATATGTGTTTACCAGGAAGGCCTAAGTATACGTGAAATAACTAACTAAAAATTCGCAGATATTCCTAATCGGCAGGTTTTCCCTTGACAGGTCACAATTAGCCAGCTAACCTAACGACCATTTTCATATTCAAGTGCACCATATTTGGAATCTATTGCCGCATGCAGTGCCCCAAGTTGTGCCCTGGGAGGAAGGCTGACATAGCTCTGGTCTTGGCTTCTACCATTGCAGTTTGAGTCTGTATCAGCTAGGTCAACTGCTGCATTAAGATGTTGATGACCTAGGAGTAGTAGTTGTAGTACTTCTTCCATATAAGGGAGATTAAGCAGTGACACGAGTACTACTTTCTGTGGTTTTAGTCAAAGCATGGGAGGAGGGCCAGACTTTACTACAGCTGATCACTGCACAATCAAAACCAGCATTAGTGTGGCTTCCTGTCTGACATTCTTTGTGGTCAAGGGTCAATTCTTCCCCATTCCCAGGGCTACTATTATGCTCACCATGTTTGCTAGTCTCCTTCTCACTATCCCCATTAACCAATTATACGCGGTTAACGCGTCAACACGTTGGTGATGCAAACCGCGATTGACGCGTGTTAATGCGTCATGGCTGTTCTAGCGACTTTTTTGCAAGCAAAGCAATTAGCCCTGAACTTTAAACTTCAAATACGAATAGGTAAGGGACTACTCTACTAAAATATCAAGTCAGAGTTAGAACTGCGTGGCACTACTCGTCACTGAGCGATTAACTGTCACGATCTTCGCCATCACGATTGTGGGGTTTAGAGCAACGTTTTTTCCAGAACCCTTCAGAGGATAAGCTTGAAACTTGCTACGTAGGTGCAGGGATAGTTAGGCTATATAGCCATAGCATCCCTTTTGTTAGCCTGGTTGGCTAGCTGGAAAAAAAGCTTTAGACGTGTGGCTATGTCCTCGCGTATTAGACCCTCCTGTACATTAGGCTTTTTTTACCAGCAAAATCTTCACTAAGCCACAAGACTTGGAGTATAGTAAGCTTGACTGTTGCTTAGTTGCATAATAAAAAAAAATTGCCCAATCTCTTTTAGTATTAGTGAATTAGTGAATATTGATAAGCTAGGCAGCTGCCACTAAACTGAATTGTTTTTGGTGCTCTATAAACTGAGTGATCTCTGAATTTTGCTATAGTACGGTAGTACTAGGTTCACAGGAATAACACACGTCATTCCTGTGTAATTATTCCCAGTACTACCGTACTGGGAATAATTGGCAGGCAGCAAATATTCAGATTCCAAATAATGCACACTTGCTTATCTGAAAAAATACCATCGATTTGAATTTCGAGTAGCTTATCAATTATGCATTACTGTAGAAATGAATGGCTGACATATGTGAGGCTCCGAGCGAAAACCGGACATGTGGGAATTTCCACGAATTTTGAGTTAGCTATTTCATGTGTATCTAGGCCTTCCCAGAAAGCACATATCAAAATTTGATGGGCATAGCTATAGTAGTTTTCCAGATATAGCACTTGCAAGCAGCCTTGCCTCCACTCGTGCCTTCCTAGAAAAAAGGTTGTAAAGTTGTTGTTAGGTAAACTATGGGCAGTCCGTATATACTCACTGTATCTTAATTAGATCATGTATAGTACATGCTGAATATTACCACAGCCAGGCACTAAAATTATTTAGTAAGAAGTGAGTAGCTAGGAAAGAAGACCTACTGGACTCGAGGAGGTAAGCGCTTATTAGAAGAGAGATAAATTCTAGGTACAGTAAGTTCTAAGAACTAGGATAAGCCTCAAAATAACCCGTACGCAATCGCGTACAGGGAGAGACAATACTTATGAGTAGAAAGCTACTGTATGTTAGCGCTTGGATTAGACGAGCACATATATAGCTTTAGCTTACCTTTCTGTCCATGTGCTGTAGCAAAATTCAGAGATCAGTCAGTTTATAGAGCACCAAAAACATTGAATAACAATTCACTTTAGTGGCAGCTGCCTAGCTTATCAATATTCACTACAATCTGTCGCTCAGCATAGCAACAGTTCTCCGTGTTAGCAAAAATGAACAGGGCTAACTACGGTCTATATCTGCACNGAGAGAGAGAGAGAGAGAGAGAGAGAGAGAGAACTATTGTAACAGTAGATATGAGTAACCAACCTGTATAGTGCGAGAGCAACTTGGCAAAAAGATTAGCAAGACAAATAAAAATGAACAAAGTATAGGAAGAAACCATGGGAAGTAAGCTAGTAGTCCAGGCCCCCAAGGCCATCTCTTGCATGGGGATGAGGCTATATATAGGACAGCTATGTGATGTCATATGTTTTATGCAAGAAATTTTTGTTTCCCAAAATAAGAACAGGAAATGGAGTCCTGGAAAAGACATGGAAGTGTCACGGTAGTGACTGACTATGATGTTACCACGGTACACTGTACATGTGGGACATGCTTACACTCGCAAAAACAATGAAAACTCTATATTTAATCTTATTTAGCATTCATGCACCTGCTAATAGTTGAAGAAATTCAACAGAGAATTCAGCACACAGCTACAGCCATGCACAGTAAAAACAGGTGTGTCATTTCAACACATGTGTAGTGTGTTACACATGTGTCAAAAGTGCTAAAGTGTGTTATTTTCACCACAATGGTGTTTCAAATTAAAAAAGTGTGTTGTTTTAACACATGTGCAACCAAATGACACACATGCTAACTATTTGTGTGTCAATTCAACACATCATCAATGTGTAGTTTTGAGTACTCAAATTTTATTAGGTGGTACAAATAGCTAATGTTTAATTTAGTGAAATACAAATGTCATACAACTAACTAGCATCCCAAGGGACTTACATT
Source organism: Tethya wilhelma (assembly GCA_964030475.1). NCBI lineage: Eukaryota > Metazoa > Porifera > Demospongiae > Tethyida > Tethyidae > Tethya > Tethya wilhelma. The sequence continues at coordinate 92,288 of CAXIPT010000024.1, forward strand.
AGAGCCATGCAGTACACTTAGTGAAAACTATAGCATATATATAAGCAACAAGCAACATAATAATTTAGGCAACTTAGCTCAAATTTATACCCACTTACTAGCTATTGTAATTCTACAAGCATTTTCATGTACTTTAACATGTATTTGTTAGGTTGCTTTTTCAGCCAACAACTCCAAACCATGTGGTCACATGGCTGAAAAAGGTACTCCATGTAAACCGAACTCAATATACTAGCTATACACTCCTATGTCACATGACGAAGACACTAAAACTGAGGGGACAGGCTCAACAAACACACACATCTTATTATAAACATGCAGACAAACACACTGATGAAATTTTAGCCTACAATTCCAAACCATGTGGTCATATGCCTCAAAAAGGTACTCCATGTGAACCGAATTCAATATACTAGCTATACACTCCTATGTCACATAACGAAGACACTAAAACTGAGGGGACAGGTTCAACAAATACACACATCTTATTATAAACATGTAGACAAACACACTGATGTAATTCTAGCCCAGCAACAACTTCAAACAATGGATTAATTCGCATAGCCCAAAAAGCTACCCTAAATTATTGACTATTGAAATTCAACATTACATTTTGTGCCATACACATGCTTACATAGCTATGTCACTCTATTAGTCACTTGGTACACTGGTCCAACTATAAAATCAATGTTTGAGCTTAGTGTGTATAATAGTGTGCTGTTTAGAGTGTTCTGAAGAGTGCAAACACTTAAACTTGTGATTACATCATTAAGAATTATGTCATTACTGAGCATGCTCAGTAAGGTAAAACGGGGTAATTTCGGTCACGGTTTATTTCCGGTCACTTTGTAAACAAATCACTCTCAGCTACAGACAGAGGACTTTTGCTCAAAGCTGAAGTGTTCCACATACTGTGGCACTACTCAGCTGTCTCTAGCTCCCTTGTTCTAGTTCATCGTTGTTTGTTCTAGACGGGACAGTAAATAATGTTCCTTGTAGTCTTGTTTGCAAAAGCGCCACAATCTACCAAAACTTCAGCACTTTAGCTCTCCTTCTCAAACGAAGGGTAGCAGCGGCAATATGACAGCACTACAATAATCTCCAGTCCTTTCTGGTATTACTACACCCCTACTTTCTTGTACTGGTGCTGCAGTCTGGTAGCGGGAGGTCAAAGTCTCAGTACCGTATGGTATCACAAAATAGAACAATGGCGAAAATTTCGAAATTATGACAGTTCAGAACAATACAAAAATACAAACAAAGAAATGCTGCTATATATTATCTCATTTTTTCATAGTAATCTAAACAGGCCAACAAACTAATGTGGGGGCATATGGTTCACAAATTCTGACTCATGGCAGTTGCTGAGCTCATCTTCATTGGGTGACCGAAAATACCCCCAAAAATGACCATTTAACATACCTTGTTAAATGGGGTTAACATTGGAGGACAGTGTTGGGGGCGGGGCCTCACTGCACGTTGGTGTTACAGTGCGCATGCTCAGTACCACGTTGCTATTTTTGCTATTTGGCGGTGACAGCTTCATATCTCGCTTTGACCATTTCATCTTATATTGGTCTATCTTTCTGGCTCGCGGATCAGTCTCCTGTGTCGGACAGGGCAGATTCAGGTGGTGAGGAACAAGCCCCGGCCCAGATGACGGTAGACCAGCTGCAAGAGCTAGTGGATGCAGCGGTTCAAAAGCCATGGAAGCCTCGCTGACGTCCTGATACTGCCACCCATGGCACCGGACAAGGGTCGGGACAGGAACCAGCAAAAGAGCTGGGCTCTGCCACGGACAGCTCAGCACATGGAGGTTAGTAGATTCTAATTAAGGTTCACCAGGGTGCAATGGCGGGAGTTCAGGGGTGTGACTAAGGGGTTGGCTAGGGGGGGACACCAAGAGGCTTTAGTGCCGATGGAGTGTACGGGTCTGGCTCGTCATTGGTACGACTGAGCTGTTGTTGGCAGGGTGGCCGAGAGGTTGTCCAGTTCAGGAAGTGTGACAAAAGGGGTGCAATCGGGCTACCTTCAAAAGGGGCCATCACGGGGCAAAAGGCAGGAGGCGTGGCAAGGGGGCCGTCACAGGGACAGTCCATGGCTCGACAAAGGGACGAGCAGTTGAGGGAAACGGAAGCATTTAAGGGAGCTGTCACAGGGACAGTCCATGGCTCGACAAAGGGACGAGCAGTTGAGGGAAGTGGAAGCATTTAAGGGAGCTGTCACAGGGTCAGTCCATGGCTCGACGAAGGGACAAGCAGTTGAGGGAAGCGGAAGCATTTAAGGGAGCTATCACAGGGTCAGTCCATGGCTCGACAAAGGGACGAGCAGTTGAGGGAAGTGGAAGCATTTAGGGGAGCTGTCACAGGGACAGTCCATGGCTCACCAGTAAGACAAGCAGTGAGGGAAGGGGAGGCTTTAAAGGAGCGGTCATAGGGACAGGCCATTGCTCGTTAAAGGGGTGAGCAGTCGAGTGTAGAGACATGCAAGCCTGTAATCTGTATTGTGCTATATTTAGCTTGTGTTACTAAGTTTAGCTGTCACTCACGTGTGATGCTGAATTCTGTCTGAGCATGGCGTGCACTGTGTAAGTATTTCTTTTCCTTTTTGTTTTCTAATTGACTTGTGTTTTACTGTGTTACAGTGGGAATAGGATTGGGTTTATAACGGAGAATATAAATTTACTNTTATATGGTAAAGAATTTTGTACTCCAAACATGCATCTTCACTGTCATTTACATGAGTGCTTTGAAGACTATGGTCCTGCACACTCATTTTGGCTATTCACATTTGAAAGATATAATGGAATTCTAGGTGATATACCCACAAACCATCGTTCTATTACAATTCAGCTAATGAATAAATTTATCCGTTACATAGATCTTACAGAAACACATGGGCAACTTCCTAATGATTTACAAGAATCTTTATCTCCATTTATATCCTAATGCAATTGTTCATAATGTAAAGTGCACAGTTTATTAAGTCTCAGCGCGTGCGTAGCACGTGCAGAGGGTTACGATAGTCGTTTTGTGTGTGTGTGTGTGTGTGTGTGTGTCTGTCTGTCTGTTACTAGATTATCTGAAGAATGACAGCTCTATGGTCCAAATGAAAGGTACTTACGTTCATAAATCGAAATTATCTAGAAATTTGTTGTGTAGAATCTTGCAAAACGCTGTAGTTTCTGAGATTTGAGGCTTTTGTGCTTCTCTGAGCGCTTAGCTTCGAAACCGCACCCATTGATCACGCCCCGTGTAGTGTGCGTTATCTAGAAACAATACAGCTTGAATTATTATAGTGTATAATATCTATGGAATCATGGACTGGAGTTTGGCAGGCTGGCTTAGCCTACTGCTTGGACAGTACAGGTAAGTAACTCAATGATTGCAAGTTGAATTAATATAGCTTTGTGTAGAAGTATCTCGAGCTGAGCATTAAAGTGCAAGTACTAAGTACTACAAGCATCAAAAGTATTCCAAACTGACAGCGGTTAAATATAACTAGGTTAATCACAGGTCAATTGCAGCAGGCTTGAATTTGCTAGGCCGCTGACACCTCTCAGTGGACCGTGCTGGTCATATGTCATGCATACATGTGAGTGCGCCGACGCTTATGCACCTTGGTACTTTCACTGCTCTGGTAGAGCTATGACAGGCAGTATTCTTCTAAGTACAAATAAAGTAAATTTAGCAACATGCCACATAGTGGCTAAATGGGGTTCAACAAATGATGAAAAACCTATGTATGGTGAAATTGAAACTTTATTTCGTTCTGATGTTGAAATTACATTACCTTCAAATACCGAGAAAGAGAATTTAACCAACACACTAGCGATTGTCAAATGGTACGAGGCTCATGAATGCTCTAACGTTATTGGATTCCCATGGATTATTTGTAAATGTGAACATACACCTTTTTCATTCAAATCATTTATTCCACCTTCACGGATCATTAGTGTTTGTGCCTTTACAAAGTATCAGTTTGAATTACGTGACAGCACTGAGTATACCCATGAAACAGTTCTAGCCTTGGCTCCTGTACAGAATTACTTCTCAGAATTTGTGTCCATCAATTTTTAACATTAATATCATGATAATAATAATTAATTCTTGTTTAACTTAATATTACTTTTTGCCTGATCTACTAACATTGATGTTCATAATTCTTGTGGTACGTATATCCTCTAGTATGACAGTGTGTCTGTGATTGCAATTATTATTGAATAATTATTATAATAAACTTAATAACATGTCTGAGAGTCACAGAATGAACTTTCAATAATATTATAGTCTTAATTGTTACATGCAATTTTTAACATTTTCCCTGCACGAGTTTGTCCTTCCAAGACTTTATTACGCCAAAAAAATCTAACTGCCTCTTTTTCATGTTCCAGTTTTCTAATTTTATCTTCAAGTTCAGTGCACCTATTACGGAACATTCTAGCCTGAGATAAAGCCTTATTTTCATTGTGTAGTAGTTCATTCATTTTTGCTTTCACTTCCACTCGCTCCATGCCACTCAAGCATTCAGGTAGAACAATTTTCTGTTCATCAGAAGGAAAACATGGCGATACGTCTTCATAGGAACCATATTTACATCTGAGCTAGTCTTCCTTGTGTTGCTGGGCTATTCGTAAGTTTTCAGCTTCTAACAGTAGGCTGTCATAGCAGTGCTTACCAGGATAAAATGTTTCTGAACTTTCTGTATGGCTTGGTGATTCAGAATCAGATGTCATTGAGTGTGTTGAAGTTAACTTAGTGTCACTTAAAAGTTGGCCTGTAGTCGAATCGATATGTACATGTGCTTTACTTTTTTTACGCATTTTTTTGTTCGCAAAGTAACGTTTTCTCTTCTCTTTTTTAGCTTTAGGAGTAAGAAAACTTCGGAATTTTAGCTGTAAGATAATGAACAAGAACATTTTATACATGCATGACTGTTGTGCAAAATTATCATAACAATAACGCATAGCACAAAATAATAACAAACTTTAAATGCACTGAACATCAAAATAATCAGGTACTTTGCCGCACAAAGCAGGTCAAGCGGTCAGAGAACGTACACACACCCCTGCCATGACCCGCACAAAGCAAGTCAAGCGGTCAGAGAACACACACCCCTGCCATGACCCGCACAAAGCAAGTCAAGCGGTCAGAGAACACACACCCCTGCCATGACCCGCACAAAGCAAGTCAAGCAGTCAGAGAACACACACCCCTGCCATGACCCGCACAAAGCAGGTCAAGCGGTCGGAGAACACACACCCCTGCCATAACCCGCACAAAGCAGGTCAAGCAGTCAGAGAACGTACACACACCCCTGCCATGACCCGCACAAACTTAAGCGGTCAGATAAAATACACTGGTACCTCTGCTAGGACCCACATGAATACAGTCTTAAGGTTCAGTATAGTGCATGCATGCATGTATAGCTATATAACAATCATACATACCCGACTAAATCCTGGTGGATGTCCCTGGACCGGTATATCAGATTCTGTTACTAACTCTGTACCCGCACACTTGACTTCTTTATCTTGTTCCAGAGTACACTGAATTTTAGCGTCTGTTCTACTTGGAGTCTCTGGTATAGTGGTGATTTCTGGCTGTGATTTGTCACTAGACATCAGATTCTTTGAACTGATATCAATTACTCTGTAAGACCTTTGGCGAGACAGCCATTGTCTAACCTGCACGCATGAGCCATACAGTATGCAGTGAGTGTGGTACTGATTTGAGATTGATGATGACTTACTTTCTGATTTGGACTCAGTATTGGAGCGCGGATTCTGAACTCCTGCCGAGCTCGAGGGACTCTGATTCCTGCCGGCGGGGCAGTTTGGAAACGAGTCTCGGAGAGATTGACACAGCACCCAGGTTTGTCTTTCCTTAGCATTCTTAGTCGTCTAGCAAACTCACAAACTCCAGCTCTGACACCCTTCACTGTTCAGCCTGGCAATATCCCGCGTATTCTCCAGCGCCCAACTGTCTATGCCGAACAATACAAATTGCCCACAGTTTCTCGAAATCCCGCCAAGAAGTTTCTAGCCTCTTCATTGGCTAGCTTTATCCAACCAGATTCTCTGCTGAAAGTTTGAATTAGAGAGCCACGTTTGTCTGACTGATTTAGTTCTTTCTAGACGCGATCGCCGCACAACCGTTCAGTACAGTATCGAGACTCACAGAACTCAGTGATAAACTTGGATCATCATCTACTTTGCAAGGCTCCACTAACAAGAAGAGTATGGCGTCTTTCCAACCTGACCAAACTCCAAGAGCTAGACATGCTGCTCAGAGTGAACGAGGACGTGTGCCGATAGCTCCGCTTCGAGACGTTTCATCACATTTCAATCGACCCATGAATAGATCTACAAGTCTCAGATCATTTACTAGTCCAGCGGCAATGAACAGAGTTCAAAGTCAACATCAGCTTCAGCTACAACAAGAACAGCTTGAAGAGATGAATCTACGTCAGCAGCAACTAGAAGATAGGTTAAAGTTAATGGAAGAAGAAAACCTATCTCTTCGAAGTGAGGTACGTGAAATTCTATACTACAGCTGAGTCATGTAACAAATCTCTGGCTATTGTTAAAATAGGTAGAAAAAGTTCAGACCCAGTTAAAGAATCCTGTAAAGGAAAAGAAGCAACGAATCCCAAGTGATTTGACTAAGCTGATTGATATAGGCTATTCCATTAATAACTTGTAATCATTTCTATTGTATAGCAACGTGTCCGAGAAATACACAAGTCTCTTGATGATGATGAACAATACAATGCAGCATTAAGGTATTATCATTATCTGGATTCAGTTTGTCAGTTTTAACCCAATGATCTCTTTGTACACATATATAGCATATCACTAAATCGAAATACGAAAGTAAGAGATCACATTGTGAAACTTGTTCTTGAAGCCCACCCACTCAAGTATACTACTAGGCAATGTAAGGTATATTTATTATGATATACATGTCATAGTTACTACATGATTTGATAATCCACATTGCCATTAATTTATATAGCGGCAGCTACAAACCTGTACAATAATGTAAGAAGAAACTTTAGGGAATCACAACCAAACCAGGAACATAGAGTTGAACTACAGAGTAAAGCTCGTAAGAAACGAGCAAGACAACAGCGGGTGAGTATTCACGTAAATTGTTAGCTTTAACAGTGTGCATGCATGCATGTATGTATATTATGTCTTTGTAATCATGCACTTATAGAAATACAATAGAAGGAAGCGAAGGGTGAGAAATGATGAAAAGAAGCATTTTGCTTCAGTTGAGGTCTCTCACATGACTGAGGAAGAGAGTGATGAAGAGGGAGGGTTTATCGTCAGGCATATACCATGGAGATCTGCAGGTATAGACATGCATGTATTACCCATGCAGCACTGAGTGATGTATATAGCATTTTTACAAACAATTGTAGCATACAATCGGTTCATTGCCTTCCTGGATGACAGGGCAAATGCAGAACGTCCTGTAGGAGAAACCTGTGCATTTCATCGAAGTAGAAAAGTCGGTGAGCCATCTGAAATGCCCATTCCTGGAAACATTCCTCAATGGATGATCACAACAGAAGGTACATGATTCATAGGCATGTATTATGCAGGCATTCATAATGAAATTTCATGTTTGCAAACGTGCAGCTGATAGTGATCCAACACAGTTCAACTTAGCCACTCCTGGACCACCCGATTGGATTCTAGCGGATGAAATACACTCAGAAACTTCATGTAAGCAAATCATTTTTGTAAAAGACTAGGCTTTAAGTTAGTATGATTTATTTTTATTGCGGCCATGGCATTATGGAATTTATATTCTCACTATACAAAACTATAGTTTCAGACTCTGTTACTTCAACACCAGCCTCAGACTCTGAACAAGCACTGCCGATCTCTAGAGTTATTGGAGTAACCCAAGCTCTCCTTAATGAAGTAGCACAGTGACTCAGTTATTGTAACAGTATAATATTATTATGCCTACTTAATTCTATTGCTACATCCACTAAACATTTGTTTACACACGATCACAAATATTGTACATTTTGTAGTCTTATGTTTAAAAAAAAATTTTTAATTCCCTCACATTAATTTTGCCTGCTGCTGTTTATAATTAGTATATATAGTGATGTAATATCAACAGAAGCCATGAAATTGCTGCACCCACAAGCTTTGGGGTTTTCCTACAGTTTTACTAATGTTTTACTGCATAGGTTTACCACACCTGGAAATTTGTAGTAATCTAAAATTCCATTTACCACAGTTTACTTAGCTAAGTAAACTCCAGTTTTACTGCACTGTGAAACTCGAGTAAACTATGTTTTACTCTATGATTTCCTTCACTATAGAGGCAGTAAAACTGGACATTTCTTGCAGTGTTGACGAGTGTACAGTCAGCAGACATTCGAAATAATGCACACTAGAACACGTAGCTGATGGCCAATGGCTATGTATTTCCAGGATAACTGTGGGCGCATATATTTCTTTAGTGGGCGTAGCAGGGCAACATGGATACACATCAAAGGAATATGCCGCCCTATACCTATATTGAAATCACGTGATCACGCGCGTTGCCAATCCCTCTCCCCTTCATGCTTCTACCTGCACCGGATGGTGAAGAGAAGAAACGCATACATTGAAAGATGTTACATGCAAGGAAAGCGTCCAGTGGTGCCGAATGTGAAGGCTGCACAACCCCAGTGACTATTTCAGTATATTATAGTTAAAGTTAGTCTGAGTCATGTTATTGAATAATATTCATAAAATTAATGTCAATGTCAGCTCAGATCGCCTACCGACTTGGCGCGTACCGCGTGTGGTTGTGTGAAGATCGCGCACGCTAAAATCATAAATTTGACGCACGCTAAAATCATAAATTTGAGTAAGTTGTCTATTCATGATTTAGTTTACAAATTTACAATTAGCTACCCATAAAATCATAAATTTGAGTAAGTTGTCTATTCAAAGTTTACAAATAGCTACCCAGAAAAAGTAGAGTCGTGAGAACCACGAGAACCAGTTATATGACCATTTAACATACCTTGTTAAATGGGGTTAACATTGGAGGACAGTGTTGGGGGCAGGGCCTCACTGCATGTTGGTGTTACAGTGCGCATGCCCAGTACCAAGTTGCTATTTTTGCTATTTGGCGGTGACAGCTTCATATCTCGCTTTGACCATTTCATCTTATATTGGTCTATCTCTCTGGCTTGCGGATCAGTCTCCTGTGTCGGACATGGCAGATTCAGGTGGTGAGGAACAAGCCCCGGCCCAGATGACGGTAGCCCAGCTGCAAGAGCTAGTGGATGCAGCGGTTCAAAAGCCATGCCGGGAAGCCTCGCTGACGTCCTGATACTGCCACCCATGGCACCGGACAAGGGTCGGGACAAAAGAGCTGGGCTCTGCCACGGACATGGAGGTTAGTAGATTCTAATTAAGGTTCACCAGGGTGCAATGGCGGGAGTTCAGTGGTGTGACTAAGGGGTTGGCTAGGGGGGGGACCCCAAGAGGCTTTAGTGCCGATGGAGTGTACGGGTCTGGCTCGTCATTGGTACGACTGAGCTGTTGTTGGCAGGGTGGCCGAGGGGTTGTCCAGTTCAGGAAGTGTGACAAAAGGGGTGCAATCGGGCTACCTTCAAAAGGGGCCACCACGGGGCAAAAGGCAGGAGGCATTGCAAGGGGGCTGTCACAGGGACAGTTCATGGCTCGACAAAGGGACGAGCAGTTGAGGGAAACGGAAGCATTTAAGGGAGCTGTCACAGGGACAGTCCATGGCTCGACAAAGGGACGAGCAGTTGAGGGAAGTGGAAGCATTTAAGGGAGCTGTCACAGGGTCAGTCCATGGCTCAACGAAGGGACAAGCAGTTGAGGGAAGCGGAAGCATTTAAGGGAGCTGTCACAGGGTCAGTCCATGGCTCGACAAAGGGACGAGCAGTTGAGGGAAGTGGAAGCATTTAAGGGAGCTGTCACAGGGACAGTCCATGGCTCACTAGTAAGATGAGCAGTGAGGGAAGGGGAGGCTTTAAAGGAGCGGTCACAGGGACAGTCCATTGCTCGTTAAAGGGGTGAGCAGTCGAGTGTAGAGACATGCAAGCCTGTAATCTGCATTGTGCTATATATAGCTTGTGTTTAGTTGTCACTCACGTGTGATGCTGAATTCTTTGTGAACATGGCGTGCACTGTGTAAGTATTTTTTTTTCCTTTTGTTTTCTAATTGACTTGTGTTTTATTGTGTTATAGTGGGAATAGGATTGAGTTTATAACGGAGAATATAAATTTACTGTTAGAGCAATGCTCTGCAAAGAACCTGGTCTTACACGAGGGAAGTAGTAAGGGCACCAGGGGGGGAGCGAAGCCGGTGGTACCATAACCTGGCCACTTTGGCTATTAGCTAAAAGGGGGATGGGGGGAGTCAGGTATCGTATGGCTCTGGTTTGCAGGTGTATCAGTGGGAGAGGTCCCAAGCTCGGAGGCACTGAAGGGTGCACCAGTGTTTGACAAAGGGCAGAAAGTGCTTCTGCAGGGGGCTAGTCAGGAAAGCTGGTAGAGTCCACCTAGGCCGATTCATTCTTGGGCCTGCTCTCCACAATTCTACTCGGGTCACCCAAGATAGGGTATTTGTAGGGGATGGCCTACCGACTATATATCTCAAAACATGTGCGCGCACGCATGTTAGCCAGGCAGTTCGCGGATCTAGCTATCCAGCGCCCATCTGGGATATCAGAAGCTCTGAAGCAGGATGCAGAGCACCAGAACTTGCTAATAATGCCGACACACGGCCTGCAGGTGGCGAGGGCGAGGAAGAAGCCTGTCAAAGACATTTCATCCTGGATACAGTGCTTTGCAGTGTATGTAGCTGCGATGTCAAAGAAGCATCCTGAGGCCATGCCAGAGCTGATTGCGTACCTGCTTCAGATTATGAAGGCAGCTCAAAATTTCGAGGATAACGCTTGGTTGGATAACGACACCGAATTCAGGGGTCATGCAGCAGCGACGTCCAACAGAAAGTGGTCCCACGTAAACTACACCGAGAAGTTTACAGGAAGCAGAAGAACAACACTTCGGCAACTCACCAGTGGGGCAGAGACAGGCAAGAAGGCTGCATAGGAAGATATAGAGCCATGTGCAGGGTACATAATAGTAAGTATACGGCTTGCAAGTTTAAGCACATGGGTGAAATATGCTCAGTGGCTGCAAGCACAGCATATATGGCCGTTAGGGGGAATTCGGCTGCCCCCTTCTTCATTTGGAGCAGTGGAAGATTCCTAACACAAGATTCATTCGTTAGAGGGGGTCAGGGACATTATGGATTTAGCTGGAGTGGGGTCAGGGACATTATGGATTTAGCTGGAGTGGACGAAAATTGTACTTGGGACATATAGCTTCCATGTTGGGGGGGCTGCCATAGTGGCAGCTTCTCGGGGAGTTGAGGACTCCCTGATTAAGACATCGGGTCGCGAAGTGTACTTACTGTATGTTCAAATCCCTCGGGAGGAGCTTGCTACTCTGTCAGTGAAACGGGCTGCCTAAGCGTGGGGGCAGGTATCAAGGACTATTAGCTACTGTATAGCTATTTAACTAATTATTAGTGTTATTGTTGGCTGAATTTACTGACGGATTGACTGTAAATTTTCAGGTATGTAGAGGGTTATTGTTTCAGTAATAGACAAATTTGTATCTTTTGTTCCATAAGAATGAATAACTGAGTTAGTGGTGCTTGGGGGGAGGGGTTCCCCCTCCTTTGGAGGGTCGTCGAGGTCCTTGGCTCTCTTCCTCCTGCCCAAGCACCTCGGGTTTAGCATGAGAGGAAAATGGGCATGGGACCACCCCCTCCGCAATTATCCCGGGGGATAAAACCCGGGGGAGAAAACGCAAGGGGACAGGATAATGATTTGGAAAATCCTGTCACAAGGGAATACGGGGCCCTGCCCTACCTGAGACTGTCCTACTCGGATTAAGCCGAAATCTGGGTAATGGTTGTGCGCAAATGTGAAAAAAATGATCTTTGCTGCTGAATCATCTTGTTGGCTGGCTCTCGGGAACATGCTGGAAAAGTATTACTTGAGTTCTGTTTAGCTTTCATAAGATTGATAGCTGAAGAAATGAATGACTTTACATCCTTCAGTACGGATATGTCCTGGATAAGGTACATCTGCCCTGCTAAGGTCAATAATTGCTGGTGAAGTCCCTCTCTGAAAGTAGCAATATCTTCTAAGTTGCTCTCTTGTTGTAAGTTTTTAAGTAATGTAGGATCTTGATGGTCGTCTTCGATAAAAGCCAATTGAGATTGTATAGTTGTACCATTTACACTGTTGATGACGAGGTGAATATGTTTGCAGATTGTTGTTCTAATTAGAGCATCAGCACAGTCACAGGAATACATATGTACACAAATATTGCAGTCTGGGCAGCATATAGCGCAATTATGAGGACAAACTGAATTTATATGTCTCACTGAGTAGATGTGAGTGCCATCTTCAGACGCAACCTTCCAAGTAGAATGGTCTTCTGTTCTGCTGACCAGATCAGGGCTAAGTTTTAGGCTCGCTGAGTGACGCTTACGAATTATGCTTATTCTCTCTGTATTCTTTCCTTTCTCAATTTTAACAAGACGTTCAAATCCTTTATCTCTTGAGAATTTGAGCAACACATGAATGCACTTGTCTAGCCTTTTGTTTGTTCTCCCTTTCAAGTATAGGTACTTCAAAACCCTGTGAAAAGCTTCTACATACATGTTGGTATTTACTAAGGCATCCTTACGATAGCATGCTGCCCATTGCTTGGTGTTGTGTGAATAGTTATCCTTAAAGTAACTTCCAAAACTTGCAGTGGTTGAGGCACTCATGAATTCCTTTATTGTTTGATGAATGAGTTTCTCAAATGTAGGGATATCTGTCTCTTCTAGTAGTACTCGTAAGTTGTGGTATACAGTTGCTTCTAGTTGAGAATCTTTGATTTTTCCTAAGTTTTCTCTCCAAGCTCGATCTAAGTGCCAAGTGCAAAGCAACTTGTTTGGTTTGTTGTCAAATGTTGCTACCCAAGCATTATAGAATTGCTCGGCTAAATCAGACATGAACCATTTTGGTGAAACAATTCCTACTTGTTGTTTAATAGCATTATAGAAGTTTATAAGTACAAACTGATCTTCTCTATTTGAAAAACACCATGCAACTGGAAACCCTTCTCCAAATTCATCAAATACTAGTACTGTTATCAGTGTGAAATCATAACCATTTGTGCCATGAGTTCCATCAACACAAATAACTCGATCATTAGTAAACTTCTTCATCATATCTGCCTGTAGAGGAGTTTGTATAGCAAGTATAAAATCTTGGTCAGAGAGATTGTTGCATGTGTCTGGCTGTGGCTCTCCTTGAGGTTTGTATAGTATTACTGGATTATCCTGGTTACATTTCAATCTCCTCAACCCATAAATGGACACTTGTTGCATCGTCCTTGTGTCTTTGTATACCCTTTAATCCATACAACTTTTCTATGTTATTAATATCCTTTCTAGTTAGTAGGTGTATTCTCTGGAACTGTGTTCCTAGTCTGTCACGTATGTTATCAAGTATATATGAAAATCAACTCCTTGTGCCAGCTGTCCAGCTATGGCCAAACGGTCTGAATTGCTGAGTCGTAAGTGCCCGAGTGATGTTTCATGGCCATAGTGTGTTTTGTTTAGTAGGACTTTTATCTTTCCTGTTTTGAGCTTGGCTACTCTAATTGAAGCAGTGCAGTATGTATTAAGTTTTGGTGTACCTTGTGTCTTGAGATGACGTTTTCCAGACCCTCTGCTATTAAAGTATCCACTTCGATTACAGTATAGTAGTATATAGTATCTGAGTCACTGTGAGTTGAAGATTTCTTGCCACAACCCCTTACAAACCATGAGTTAGTTGACTTCTCGTACTTCTCTTTCCAGTCTATAAAACCTATGTTGTGAGTTTTACAAAATGTAAAACTAAATGGAAGATGTGTATATCAGAATGTACAACATATACCTTGCATACTTGAAAATGTCAGTGACTCACTGTCCATATGTATGGAGTGTGCTGTTGTCAAATGCGTCCAAAATTTATCAAGGAATCGGCATGTGAAAGTGCATGATACTTCCTTACATGCGATGTTACTCTTTGATGTGGTGCTGCAGTGTTCAGGATGATATTTTGTAACATGTTTATACAAACCTGCCCTATCAGAGTATTGTGCTTGACAGATTTGACATGGATATGCTTTAGATATCAGATGACTTGAAAGTAGAAGGGTGGTCTACAGATGAATCTTGATTCGGAGAGATGTTGGTGGACGACTGTTGGTTTGGAGGAGCCCTGGTAGATGGCTGTCGGTTTGGAGGAGCACTGGTGGACAACTGTTGGTTTGGAGGAGCGCTGGTGGATGGCTGTCGGTTTGGAGGAGCACTGGTGGACGACTGTTGGTTAGGAGGAGCGCTGGTGGATGGCTGTCGGTTTGGAGGAACTACAGATGACTGTTGGCTTGGAGGAACCTTGAATGACTGTTGATCTGGAGGGACCTTAGATGACTGTTGGTTCGGAGGAACGTTGGATGACTCTTGGTTCGGAGGAAGCTGGGATGACTGTTGGTTTGGAGGAACATTAGTGGATGACTCTAGTCTAGGAGTAATTACATCGGAGATTACCTGAATTGTGGATAATGGAGAACGAATTTGTTTCCTCGTATAATGAAACTGTCTTGCTCTAGCTGGTTCAAGAAAGACTGTAGGCTGATAGTATGTGTCTTCTTCATGTGGACTATGTGAACTCAACAACATTTCTTTTGTCCAGTGGTTTCTGAATGAAGAAGAATTACATATTATTTTTTGCGTAGCCATGCAGCTATAGCAAATGTGTGTATGTATATGGGGTATTTCAAACTTCATGCTTACAGTAAATGTCCATTAAGGAGTTCTTCTGTCATTATTTTCCTGAATATTCCCATATGTTTCTGTACAGGTACAATACATTCAAGTATGTGTGTACAGAAATAATTATTAGTATATAGCAATCGTGGAGTACCTGGTTAAAGTTCATTGGTTGTTCAAATACACGGAACAGGATATACTGTATTTTACACATGTATATGCATGTTGTAAACAGAGGTTATTGTTATCAATAACCTTACAATTCTGTAACGTATTTACCTGACAGACAAAGACACCACAATCAAAACTATTTTCTTGCCTTGGTATGTCCTACATAATTATGTCCACAAGAATCAAGCATGCATGTATAACATTTTAAGATGATGTATAGTAACTATAGGGGAAAAAAAGGTTTTCTTACTTTTTTATGAACATATTCCCAGTTCTCCCAATCAATTCTTTTGTGATTTTGGCTTTTCATTTTGTCATCAAAGTACATTCTTGTGAAAATGATAATGTAAATTTAATTAGAGTCTTTAAATTTGTACATGCATGCATACACTAACATAATTATGTACCTGATGTGTTTCCAATATGATGGATGATCACTATGGAGAGAGTCATAGTATTCTGCCCTCTTCTGTTTTGTATCTACAACCTATGGAAAACTTGCATTTAAATATAGAAACTAAAAATGGATTCACTTGCGTATTATACCAGTAAAGTCCAATGAGAGCCTCCATCATTCAAAATAAAGAGTAGTAAATCCTGCTGGAACATATCCACCTATACATAATATAAGTTTTGTTTACATAACAAGCCTTTCAAAAAGCATGCACAAATGAAAATATAATAATAAAAGAGAACAAGGCCAAGACCATGCAGGTTTACGAGGATAAAATTACCTATCCTCGTAAACCAGACTTTACTCTCTACAGTTAATACTTACATCTTTGTAACATGTTTCAACTCCATTATAGCCATGTTCTTGACCAAAAAGAAAGAACTGACAGGAAATATTTTCTTGCCAATCTGCATGTTTTAAATCATAGAATTTTTTTTAAGACGGCATCCACAAATAAACATTAATTTTTAACCTTTTTTGCTTCTCTTGCTACTGTATTGGCATACTGCCTCAAAACCTATATGTGTGGCATGCATGCATATACATATATCATGTGTGACATGCATGTTGCATGCAGTATATCAGTGACAATATAAAGTATACCATATAGCGGGAAAGTTTTGTGGAGTTTAACTTTCGTGGTTTTCATGGATCATGATCATCTACAAAAGTTTTTATCCACAAAATTCTCCGCATCGATATCCATAAAAGTTTAAATGTTTGCCGAGAGACATCCATGAAAGTTAGACATTGCAAAACTTTCCCGTTATGCGGTATTCTTTGAACATGCACACCTTGTCTGTCAGCCAATTTTTTCCTAGTATTGGTATACATTCTTGCAATGTTAGAGGAGGCTCTAAACTTGGAAGTACATCTTGATATGCAAGTGTGTATACATGTGTATAAGTATACATGCACAGTTGCCAAAAAATTAATATAATGATAATTATACCTCTGTCAATCTCATAAAACAGCAAATATGGATCTTGTTGTAGAACTGTGGCGATGCTGCACGGTGTCACCTGAGATCAGTGGATGTTATATTCACACTGACAACAGTTGACAGTGTGATTTACATACTGTGGAGTCATCAGCGCAAATCCAGTCAGTGCATCTCATTCTTGATCTTAGATAAGATACATAGTGGCCACAGCCAGTGTATAGAAGCTTGTGAACCACAACCCCCACCAGGCTATAGGTTGTCCTCTGGGTACCACCAATACCACAAGAGATGTTTGAGGTCTAGAATTATGTATTCAGTAGGTGAAAATAAAACACAACTCTGGTCAATAATTGAAAACACTGATACCTGAATATGCACTTGTGGGTTCTTGTGTCTGAAGCAGTAAAAAAACATTGTCATAATATCTATTATAGAGCATACATTCGTTGCTTGTACCTTCCGTCTCCTTGCTTCCACACATTGAGGCATAATAGCTGTGGTAATTTAGTTACATGTGTACTCTGCTGTTTGACTGTCATCTTTTGGCACCTTATAATTAAAAAACAAGTTTGTACATGCACTGCCAGACTTATGTATTACCTTTCACAATCACTCTCAACCATCTCTGCTCTTAAATAGTCATCTAGCATTTCTTTGATGGTGTAGGACTTGTTACCCTATACATGTATGAAAATAATGATTATAAAAACTGAATAGTAGAAGTAATACTTTGTATCCTTATACATGCATGTATATAAATTATCACACATCTTACTGTTGCGTTCAATTGAATCAGTAGTTCCTTGCATGTTTGAGTGGATGAGATTAATCCACACACTGTACACGTAACTATAGAAAATTGTAAAGTTTACTTGTGGAACAGCACCTACATGTGTGCATAGTTATTACCTGTTACAGTGGTTTCCATTGCTAGTTTGTCCAAAAACTGCTGTTTCAGTCTATTGTTCGAGAGAGTCAGTGTAACAATGTTGATATAATTAGCATGTTTAAAGTGCAAGTGTGATAGTAATCTTACTCAATGTCTGGTAATACATTAAGTAGTGACTGCTGCAGACCAATGAAAAACTCATGTGCATCCTGTTGCTCACCAGCAGTCATTGAACTACATATAGCTATACGATTATGAAGTTGTCAAAAATAATACTATGTGTTAGCACATGCACACAATATACATGCACACCCCACACCTTTTAGGTTATTTATCAAGAGGCTCGGGTCAAAAACAAGTGATCGTCTGCTATACTTGTAGTTTTCATTCAGCAGGCTAAGTGCAGCCACAAAGCAATCAGCTTGTCCTGTATTTACAATTAACTTTAAAGTTAGACTTAGCTTGTTTGTAGCTTAGAGTATGGCATTTACATACAAATAATTTTATTTTCATGTACATGTAATATTCAGTTAGTGCATAATATACCTGGAGTCTTATTGCAATTATTGCACTTGTCTTGTGTATGCGTTCCTAGAACACAAGTATAGCTAGTTGTCTGAGAGAGACAATGTTGAAGAAGCAGTGAACAATGCTACTGATGTAACAACTGTTTTGCTTTTTAGCAAACCCAGGAGGTAAGTATGCTTATCAAAGCAATAAATACTTGATTGACTCTTGCTGGTAGAAGATACAGGTTTTAATGCAACTGTGGAGCTGCATTGACTCTCTGCTTTTTGGACTTCTTTAGTTGCAGTGATTTTCTAGTGATCATCTTTCAACGTAGTAGTGGCTAGCTAGTCACAAAAAGCAATGCCAGGCCATGTGTTGTAGGTGAATTCCCGCACCGCATCCCGCGCGTGCGCAAGTGACAATCAACACTATTCCCAGTACGGTAGTACTGGGTACACAGGAATGGCACGGATGGCCCATTAGCGCAATACAAATATTCACGCGAATAACTCTGCAAAAACTGAGCAGTTAGCACTAAAAGGCTTCTAAAGCTACTATTTAGCTCTTTCTCTTTCTAATGAGCCCAAAAACAGGCCTAAAAACATCGCTAAAGTAACAAACACAAACATGCCAAACCTCCAATTTTCTCCATCTTCTTCTTTTTCTATCTTGGCCCAACTTTCTCAGAGACTATTCACTTTTAGAAGCTGATTCTTGAATGAATGAACTTGGTTTCTTCCGGTACAGTCGCTTTTGCCATCGGTTTTTAGCGCCTCCCGTTGAGTAGCTAGATACAAGGCGAAAAGTGCCTCCTCCATATGGCCACCATTAATTTCTACACTCATGCATAATTCATTAGCTTCTAGAAAAGTCGAATTGACGACCCTTTCCACACACAAAAGTGTGCGTTATTTGGAATTAAATCCACTAAAGCTGCCTGGAACTATTTAGTGATACTTGGTTGCTCTTCTTAAGAGATGAATCAGGACTTTGATTATCATAACATAATTATAGAAAGACAAGTAAATGTTATGTTACAGCTCCTGCCTCCAAATGACTGAGATGTGTGTTTCACTTCAGTATCAAGCAGGCTACACAACTTGTGACTTCAAGTAGTACCAGCTCAGCAGCCCGTCGCTGGCTCAGTGAGTCTGACTACTAGCTCAGTAGCTAGCTACATACACCAACTCAAATGTAATTTGTAGAAATATGGAAAAATGAGAATAAGTAAAAAAAAACATTGGAAATGTAATGAGACACAGGAATGGCTAAATCGTAAAAAGAACGCAAACAAGATGGAATGGCTGTTAGAGTGGGTAAGGAATTCTTCTTGTGGGCAAAATCTTCCTGTGGGCAAAATGAGAGACTCAATAAGGAGATTGTTAAATGCAGCCCATACAGGAAGAATTCTGCACACACTCTTAACAGCCATTCCATCTTGTTTGCATTCTTTTTACGATTTAGCCATTCCTGTGTCACATTACATTTCCAATGTTTTTTTTAACTTGTAATAAATAATAATAAAGATAAATAAAGATAATAATAATAGATAATCATAATAGACAGCCTAATCACACTACCTGTTTTTTACACATACACAATCTACCGTTTGATTTCCACTGTTGAACTCAGTTGTACTCCAATTTAAAGTGTGGGCAGGCTAAGATCACCACCACCCTTCTACACCATGTGATTTTTGATACCAGGCTCCTTTTCTCTCGCGCTGGTGGGAGGTAGCCTGGGAATGAGGCTAATAATTCACAGGCAAAGAGCTAAAAGTAACAAAAGACTGCTTCTGAAGGTAAAGAAAGTCAATTGAATGATACTGTGGATAAACTTTGAGAGAAGCATGTAATGAACCGGTCAAGTGGTTTACAAAAGGCATTGTAGTTAGCAGGCTTAGAATGACTAGACGGGCTAGCAGTAACAGAAGTAGAGTCACTATTAACATTCTTGACTACTAAATCAGAGAGAGAGGAGACAAAAGAGAAAAATTCAGAAAGCTTCATTTGCAACGAAGTAACTAAGTCTTCAAGTTCCTTATAAGTGTTATGTTTCTAGCATTAAGCATTTTCCTGGCATAATACATTAATATTGTCCTCAATCTAGGGTGTGTGGCTCACTTACTTGTGGCTTATTTAGCATTGAAAACGGGTGCAACTAGGGAAAAAAGTAGCTAGGTAAGTCAAAAAAGTAGGGAAGAGTAATACTAGAGCTTTTATTTGTGAAGATCTTTCTCCTCAGTCTCCTCCACCAATATGCAAGCTACTTCTAATGATGACTCCTATGCTGAGTCCCCTAAGTTGACATCTGTGTTTAAGAACATCAACTAAAAGGATGAGCTAGCAAAATGAGCTGAGATAGTTTGTTTTAGAGCAAGAACATCACCTCATAGTTGGTGGGCCTTGACAAGGGCAAGCAACAATAAAGGTGGAGCTAGATGGCATAGAAACATTAGAGGAGGGGAGGAGTGGGACCTGTATCTAACACTTGTATCACTTCCAGAAACTGCAGAGAGATGAGTACCCAGAGTAACTTTTGATGGATTATTTCCATTTAATTGCTTATATGTACAACATTAAAATACAAACAGGATAATCAACCTGTATTATATATAGGCACAAATATATGTATCTATCTAGCTGGCTGTAAATCCGGAAAACATTTATTTTCCGTAGCACATACGGAATATGACATTGTGTATTGCTGAATAAATTCCACTAATCAAGAAATTTTTGACAATCTGCCAAATTTACTTCTGCCAACATTTTGTGCTATACAGTATAATTTATATTGTATACTGAATTACTAAACTGCTGTTAATAGCTAATATCCATGCAAGTGCACACACACACACACACACACTAGGAGATGCACTAATCGAAAAGCAGATTTCATGAAGTGTCTGAACTCTTCATATAAGGCAGGTTGTGTCACCTGTAGCTTCACAGACACACAGCTAGCAGAGTTCATTCAATTTAAAAAAAGGAATGTGTAACATCTACCTAAGCTGAATGCTATATCATGCAAGAAGACGGATCATGGGTTCTATCCAGGGATGTGCATTTGTCATTTGAGGGAAAATTACTGAAAGTACAATAAACTATACTGAGCTTTATGTTTATAATGTTTGGTGCTCATGAGCATGCAACATGAATTGAGACTTGCTTTGTACTTGTTTTACCACACTGCCCATTTCTATACTACTCATTTTGTCGAAATTTTTTCTACTTGTAACTTAGTATGTAGGATCCACTGCTATGAATAAGAGAGAAGTACTAATCATAGATATTAGAAACTACATACCAGGGATTGGAAAGGCCCATATGCTTTAATGTAAATTTCACAAACCGCGCGTGTTGCACTTTTTGGGTAGCTGCCACAATTTGTAAATCTTTGATGCTGTCCCAAGAAAGGAGTGAAATCCAGAACAGAAGCAGCACTTTTCCTACAGCTAAGATTCTATTGAAACAGGTAAGAATATACTTACTTGGTACTGAAATAATAAAGTGCAAGTACTTATTAGACTATGCATTCCAGGCTGAATTTGTATGAAAGTAGCTATGAACTCCTGGTGAAGGTTGCTTCTATTGTACTAGCTATACCCCATTCTAGTACAGATGAAGAACGAATATTCTCCTCTGTCAGGAAGGACAAAACTGATTTCCGTGAAAGTCTAGAGATTGATAGAACCTTACTTAGTTTACTGATTTGTCAAATGAACAATGAAGGTGACTGTCTCAGTTTTGAACCAACCAAAGAAATAATTCTAAAGAGCAAAAAAGTTACAACAAACAACATTCGAAAAAAAAACTAGCTAGTATAGTAAGTGTTATTAGTTTTTCCTGAAGTCATTACAAGAATTTTTAACTTAATAGTCTTCTAAGTTCCAAGAATTAGATAACTTTTCCAAGCATTTTCATGTTTGAATTCCAAGCATAACAAAATTTAGGTTGGCAGGTCTGCATCTATTCTCTGATCTGTGATTGAATCTGTCATCATAACTGCTCTACCTTGCAGTGTTGAAGTTTATTATGTAATTCTTATTGTACGAGTAAAAAATACTTTGGAAATGTAATGAGACACAGGAATGGCTACTGAAATCGTAAAACGAATGCAAACAAGATAGAATAGCTGTTACAGAATTCTTCCTGTATGGGCTGCACTTAACAATCTCTTTATTGAGTCTCTCATTTTGCCCACAGGAAGAATTCCTTACACACTCTAACAGCCATTCCATCTTGTTTGCGTTCTTTTTACGATTTCAGTAGCCATTCCTGTCTCATTACTTGTTTGTTCTCATTTTTACAAATCACATTTGAGTTGGTGTGTGTAGCTAGCTACTGAGCTAGTAGTCTGGCACTGAGCTAGTAGTCTGGCAAGCCAGACTGCAGCTGGGCTGCTGAGTAAGGTTGTGTAGCCTGCTTGATACTGAAGTGATACACACATCGCAGTCATTTGGAGTGTATCATAAGATTTATGATAATCAAAGTCCTGGTTCATCTCTTAAGATTAGAAGAGCAACCAGGTAAAACCGTATCACAAAATAGTTCCAGGCGCTAGGCAACTTGCATTTGAATTCCAAATAACGCACACTTTTGTGTATGGAAAGGGTCGTCAATTCGAATTTTCTAGAAGCTAATGAACTATGCATGAGTATAGAAATTAATGGCAGCCATATGGAGGAGGCGCTTTTCACCTTGTATCTAGCTACTCAATGAGAGGCGCTAAAAACCGATGGAAAAAGCGACTGTACCGGAAGAAACCAAGTTCATTCATTCAAAAATCAGCTTCTAAAAGTGAATAGTCTCTGAGAAAAGTTGAGCCAAGATAGAAGAAGAAGAATAAGAAGATGGAGAAAATTGGAGGTTTAGCATGTTTGTGTTTGTTACTTTAGTGATGGTTTTAGGCCATGTTTTTCGGCTCATTAGAAAGAGAAAGAGCTAAATAGTAGCTTAAGAAGCCTTTTAGTGCTAAGCGCTCAGTTTTTGCAGAGTTATTCACGTGAATATTTGTATGGGCCATCCGTGCCATTCCTGTATACCCAGTACTACCGTACTGGGAATATTTATATACATGAACAATAATAACATGTTATCAGAAACATTATGACTGTGATAATGCTGCCAACTCAGCCACAAGCACTCTCCATACTCAAGCAGGTGCAGTTTGCTTTTCCAGTCCAAAACTTCTGCAAGTCTCCGGAGAATTTTTCAGTTATTCTATTTAATGCACAGCAAAGCACAACACACATGGATTGTTAATTTCCAATCCTGGTACGTAGTCTCTATTATATGGAGTTAAACAAGGTTGACCAAGAGGGAAATGATGTAATATAGGTTTGGCTAGGCCAGATTGGTCATGACCCAGATTCTTCCTGATTGGTCGTTAGCTGGGAATCCCCAGCAACCAGCCATTCTTGGCAACAAGCAGCAAACTTTGTTTGCAAGACTCTGGCTCTGTAAGACTTGTTGGCTTTGTTGTACACAATTGTGTGAACTTCACATTATGATGTCGACGTCAAATGCATCCAGGACTCTGGTTAATTCCGCCAGTGACAGTTATGTTATCGACAGCACCGGCCGCCTCTTAAGTGCATCAACAGTGCCAGTTCCTCTTCCAACCTTGGTGGATACTATTGCTTAAGTACTGGCTAGGCTGCAACAGTCAACTGGGTTCAGCTTCCTCCTCGAGCTTGCAGTCCACATCCGTATCTACGGCAGTGAAGGCAGCCTCACAAGGTACATTACTGTTGTATGCATAAACAGTGCTGGGTAGCTTATACATCCATTATTGGTACGGGTATACCAAAAAAAAAAAGGAAAAGAGAGATGGAGCATACAGCTTTGTGATTGATGAGTGTTGCAATCTAGTCAAGCATGATAATTTTTAATTATGCATGATATGAAGAGATTATCATTGATTTACGGTACAAGATGCATGTGTTTTGATAGTTTACTGGCATGACATAATAATAATTATTAAAGCAACATGTAGGTGCATGGTGGGCAGGGGGCACCACAAGGTAGGGGGCCAAGAGTTGTATATATATACACATACAAGTACAAAAAAAACACTAGAAATGTAATGCAAACATAGGAATGGCCAAATCGTAAAAAAGTGAGCAAACAAGACAGGACTTGAATGGTTGTCAGACTGAGCAAGGAGTTCATTTCATGGTGTCACATATGTTCATATTCCTACTCAACTGAGCTCAATGACATTGTAGACACAGGAATGAACTCGCTCAA
Source organism: Tethya wilhelma (assembly GCA_964030475.1). Classification (NCBI taxonomy): domain Eukaryota; kingdom Metazoa; phylum Porifera; class Demospongiae; order Tethyida; family Tethyidae; genus Tethya; species Tethya wilhelma. Next base: position 116,388 of record CAXIPT010000024.1, read on the forward strand.
TCTGACAGCCATTCAAGTCCTATCTTGTTTGCTCACTTTTTTACGATTTGGCCATTCCTATGTTTGCATTACATTTCTAATGTTTTTGTGTACTTGTTTGTTCTATTTTTTTTCCAAATATTTGTTTATAATATCAGTGGGACAGTCTCCTGAGTCTCACAGAGCTACAGAGCTTGGGCACTATATGACTTAATTGCTTGCAATGGATTCCAAATAACGCACACTTAATATGGAAAGGGTCATTAGGCTAGCTAATTATGAATAATGCATGAGTTTAGAAATTAATGGCGGCCATTTGGAGAAGGCGCTTTTCGCCTTGTATCTAGTGACTCAATGAGAGGCACAAAAACCGATGGCAAAAGCGATTGAAGACAAAGAAACCAAGTTTGTTCGTTCAAGAATCAGCTTCTAAAGGTTAATGGTCTTTCAGATATGGCGTGAGAATATCGAAGAAGAATAAGAAGAAGATGGAGAAATTTAGAGGTTTGGCATATTTTATTTTGGTACTTTAGCGATGGTTTTAGGCCATGATTTTGGGCTCATTAGAAAGAGAAAGAGCTAAATATTAGCTTAAAAAGCCTTTTAGTGCCAAGCGATCAGTTTTTGCAGAGTTATTCGCGTGAATATTTGTATTCCGCTAATGGGCCATCTATGCCATTCTAATGTACCCAGTACTACCGTACTGGGAATACATGGTTTAGCTTAATCGGTGTTGGCGGGCATGGTCCGGCTTACTTACAGAACCAGTGGGCAATGCATGCAGGGTCATGCACCAGCCTAGGCATGCATGGTTGGCTGGCATTGTAGAGCCAGCAAGGTCTGGCATGACTGTCCATTGCATGCTGCATGGGTGAAGGTATGAACTTTAGGTTATGGCAAAAGTTGGGCTCATGCATGGTGCATGTGCCTTGCAAACGTGGAGGTCTGCATGCATGGACTGTGACAAGTGAGTCGCTTGAGCTAACAAGGTCTGGCTTATAACAAGTGTTGTGCAAGCGGCTGCTAAGATACATTGTATGAGCTTTGCACACGATGGTTGTACATGTTATTCCTTGATGCAGTGGTTCTGGGGTCGCTCCCACTGGCTTCAGCCCTGTCTTCTATGCCTGCCTGGCAGAGTTCAGCCAGCACAAATACAACGATAATAGTGTCATCGGCAGCCACATTGCTGATGAGGTTGTTTATGCCACACTCTTCAGGAGGCTAGAGTGTGGATCGTAGATGGCCTGCAATCCATCCCTAAGAAGCTGTATGATACATCGACTTCGCAGAGCTACGGCCAGCTGGGGCCTTGGAAAAGCTTAACCAAGAGGCTGAACCTCAGAAGTTTATAGTCCTCCCTGGGATGGAGGCGAAGAAGAAGCCGGTCAAATACATTGAGACCTGGCTACAGTGCTATGCAGTGTTCGTGGCTGTTCTCGTGAAGCATTACCTGGTGGCTATTGGTGACCTTATGAGCTATATTCGTGACAATCATCCGGGCGCAACATGAGTATGAGAAGCCAGGCTGGAGGCTATACGACAGCCTTCCGTGACAAGGCAGCAATCACAAATGGGCGATTGTGGATGATGCAATTTATAGACGGGTGTTCATGGGTCGTGCCCGACTAAAATCCACGGATACTGGCAGTGAATCCCAGCAGAGTGTCGTCCATGCAGCTGACCAGTCACAGTGCTGATACGTTTCAGACATAGGCCAAGAGGAGGCCAAAGAGCAACAACATCTGCTCGGATTGGAACAATGATGGCTGGTGCACGTTCAATCCTTGCAAATGCTGCCATTGCTATGCTGCATGTGAAGGCCGCCACCCCAAATCAAGGTGCTCTGGCTCTAGCTCCAAGGGTACATCTGTGATAGGTGACCTGCCAAAAGGAAAAGAAAAAGCAGAGTGATGCTCGGCATATCTAAAGCTGGTGGCAGCACTGCTACAGAGTGAGACTGAGAAACAAATAGTCAAGGCCTATTGTGCAAATATGTTATATAGCTGCAAAGATATTATATATATTCCTGTTGGTATGATTATTGATATAATACCGATCTGCTAGTGTGTGATTGACAGTCATTTGTGGGTATGTAGTTACTACTGCGTGTGATCGACACTACACTACTACTGGGTCTAATTTGGTAAGTATTATATATACCTCACCCCTCCCCTGGGCCTCTCCACTCCCGAGGTCAAAGTAATGAGAAAAAAAAGAGGGACAGAATGCAGACTTTCGCATAATGTTAATATTTAAGTGAGCATACTATATACTAGCTCCCGCTCTCCTTCTTCTTGTGTGTGTGTGTGTGTGTGTGTGTTTGTACTTAGGACTGTCAATAGATCCAGTCAGTGCTGGATGCTGAAAAATTCACAGTTTCAATCGACAGTTTTCAATCTTCAGATCTGTTTGCTTCCAGTTGTGAGTCAATGGGTGTTGACCAGTTGGAGGGCCTGCAAAGGTGCACCCCTCTAAAAGCCATCTCACTACCTCAACACTCTGCATGCACATCTACTTTTCACAATGGAGTATATATAAAATTCATACATGCTATAATTTGTACTTATTAACATTCCTTACCTTGGCAGTTTTCTCTAAAGGGATTTTCTCTACCGTCCTTATCCAGTATCTTCTTAACTACTAGGCACATCTCTTCCCGGGTTCGGCCATACCCGATATCAGCCTTATGGAGTGCCCACTCAACTAGCATCTCTGCTTCTGCAATGTTAAAATCGTTGGAGGTCCCCTCTTACAGGTTAATGCTTTACCTACAACATGGTCATGTAAGGTGCTTCTTGGGATATTAAACAGAGACTCTGCTTTCCTGTACGTCAACTCATTATTTCTTATAAGTTCAACTGCTGCTTCCAAGTCTTCAATTGAATATAGTCTCTTCTTTTTCTTGCTCATATCTACTACAGAATCAGAAGTTGTAACAATCAGTGTCCATTACTCTGATTATAATAATTGGGAACTAAATCCTGGCCCCACCTTGCACAACCCCTTATTACCTATTATTTGAAAGTGTGTCTGACATTAAACAAATATAGTTACTGCACTAAACTGACGGCTACAAAAAAGGAGAGTTAGTTTTTAACTTGCTCTTTGCTAATCAAATTGGGCACAAATTAAGGTTTTGAATGATTACCTAATGACCCCTTTGAACCACTTTATACAGCTACAATGCTTATATATTCTTAGTTAAGTAAAACAAGAAAACATTCAAAGTGCGGTAAGTTTTTTTTATTGTTCTACTCACCAAGAAAGAAAAGGCAACATAGGAGAACACCACTACCAGCAGTCAGAGGCCACTTCAACAAGAAACGAAATGTGCAGCTCTGCTTGTCACATGGTTGTTTTACCGTTAACACGGCGCATTACATTATTTGTCTGTTAATTCCGGTTGTCCAGGAACCCCCTCAATTACTCTAGTAAAATGTGTGTGATTTGGATGCACAAGACATTGTGCTAATTGTAAAACAAAACACTTTTTTGATTTGCAACACCATTGTGTAATTGTCTCTATGCAGTTGAGCACCCTGGTTTTAAAAAAGTGAATGAACAAGTAGTAACAATTTTATAAAATGAGAAATATAGGAATGGGCAGTGCAGTAAAAGTAAGGAAACAGGACAAGTCTCTGAATTTCGGCACATGACTAGTTTACTTCATTTTTTGTGCCCAACTCTCAAAGATTACTGTGCACCTACAATCTACATGCTTGTTATTTCATCCAAGAGATTACTTGCATTGACTCATATCAGGTGGGTGTATATTTGGTCCAAGTGTTTTTCTACTGAAACAAAAATAGATTTGAATTGTTTTCATGCAATCAAGCAAAATCAAAATGAAGGAATACTTGTAAGTCTTGTTTCTTGTGACACTCAAGTGGCACTCTTACAAATTGACTTTACAAGTATGTAGTAGCTATGATTGAATAGTGTAGCCTGTAGCAAATGAAAAATAATTGTCAATTTCAAAATTCCACATTCAATTTTCAATTTATGACTGACTTGAGCTCGCGCACGCGAAATCAGTCTGCACACGCATGCTCTCTATACCAAAGTACACACATGCATCCATCCTAATACTTCTAAACAATAACCACTCCCAACCTGCATGCATGCACGACAGTAATAATGATTATACAAGTTTAACTTTTAACGTAACATGAATAGTAAGAGATCTCGAGCAGTAAATAAAAAGTTCAAGAGATAAGTGTTACGCAAGTGAGTCAGTATTGTTCTCGGAATTTTATCAGTGATAGCTAAGGTTAGCTAGATCATGTGATTCAGTGTCACGGTGAGGAGACGAAAAAAAGATGCAGATTCTCAGGGCGAGGATAAAGATGATGAGTGAATCATGATCAAGGAGCAACAAATCGAGCCTGTAGAATATTCAATATGGTTTCCAAATCAGTTCCAAACCAAATCCATATCCTGTCACACAGTCAAAGCAGAGAAGCATACGTCGTCTTCAAGTCCAACCATTTAATTATCTGGACCTCCACTCCTTCCCGCTTGCTCTGGCACACCTTCAGTTAACACTTTTTCAGCAATTCATCAAGCCCCTGAGACTATATGTCTCATTGGCGGCCCGCTCATTTCTGCACCTTGGGCAATCTCGGGATATTCTGTCACTGGCAAACCACTGGTTGACACAACTTTGGCATCCCATTATATACTTGCAAAATTTGGCATAGATGATGGGGGGCTCCATAATCTGCAGGCAAATCTGGCATTTCAAGCTCTCAACCAAGAGCGACTGCAAGCCAAGAGGAATTGTCTTTTGTTGTGACACTGTGGTCAGACTTTTGACTTCATCCTTGATCACTTGCACTTCCTTGAGAATGGAATCGAGACGGGTCTTTTTCCGCTGAGGAACACTATAGCCATCAGAATCAGACTCGGTCAATGATACACTGTGCAGCACCTTCAATTTCCTTTTTTGTCTGCAGCATTGGGAATTTCACTTTGTTTAATAACATGAATTTTTCTGGCGCCAACTTTCCAATACTTCAGACCTGCCGGAAAATATAACAATAAACTCCTACTAAATCAAAGCAACATTACGACTGTAACTTAAAGGAACTGTGTCACTATATAAGCGCTGTTTTGTTACCAAAATAAAATGTGTGACGTTTTGTGATGTTTTTTGTTGACAAGCGCACAATATACGTACGTACACAGAGCTAGTAGCCAGAATTGATACCCAGATCGCGCTAGAAACAAAACAAAAAGCATCACAAAAGCTCATAGAACGTCATTAAACGCCACACATTTTATTTTTAGTAACAAAACAATGCTTATATAGTGACACAGTTCCTTTAAGTATGCATGCTATAGAGTGAAATATATGACATTGTGCAGTGATGGTCATCCTACCATAATACATAATCATTATAATAATTATTATTATAAATGTGGAAATACTACATCATGGTGGTACATTAAATGTGCTAATATAAAAAAAATCAGGGCCTAAAAGGCTTTACCTGACCCAAGCCTGAACACTTGCAAGCACCCTTCTGAGATTTACATCTTGAGTGAACCAATAATAAGAGGCGTGTCCTTCGTCATTGTGTGTCTCACTTAGTCCACTTTTCCCACGTGTGAAACCATCTACATGCATTCACGCAGCTACATGTATACAATACCTGTTTTGATGAGTAAAATTTGTTTGGCGTGTCTTGTATTCTAGTGGAGACAGCTCATTTTCTGAAGTTAACATACTTGTAACAGTCATTTGTTTTAAATGGCATGTAGCTTTCTTGGCCTCTGCATTTTTTTTATGTGTTAAGCCTTTCATGTGTCTGGCAACATCTGCTTCACCCATATGCTCACAGGATACAACCTTTTCACACACTACACAATAGAAGGCAAAATTATTGCCTGTTACTTCTCTTACTTAATTGTATTTTTGTATCCATGTAGAATTGAACTTGCAAGAAAACTTCGCTTTCTTACTCACCGCCATTAAATTTGTGATTCAGATACACGCACGTGGCCAACTGTGTCACATGACTAGCTGAAGGTCAGGTCTAAGGTCAAATCATAGTAATCTGTGCGAGCGCGTGAAGCTACACAGATGCGTGCATGGAGGTTAAAAAAATGCGTGCATTTTCACGCGTGATGTGTGACGGTTGGCAGGTCTGAAAGTGACAGAGAACTAGGAAGACTTGAAGTGGCAGAGTTCCTGTGGATGTACCTGGACTGTGGTATCAGGACTGCAGCTCATACAACATTAGCCCATTCCATACAGCATCAAAAGCACTAGTTTATGGCATAAAAATTATTACTATTGTTCGCTTACTTCAGCAGTTAAAGATACAGGAAGAATGATAGTTCATAGCTACTTTCATACAAATTCAGCCTGTCTTGCACTTTATTATTTCAGTACCAAGTAAGTATATTCTTACCTGTTTCAATAGAATCTTAGCTGTAGGAAAAGCGCTGCTTCTGTTCTGGATTTCACTCCTTTCTTGGGACAGCATCAAAGATTTACAAATTGTGGCAGCTACGTCAAAAGTGCAACAAGCGCAGTTTGTGAAATTTACATTAAAGCATATGGGCATTTCCAATCCCTGGTATGTAGTCTCTAATATCTATGATTAGTACTTCTCTCTTATGCATAGCAGTGGACCCTACACACTTAGAAAAAATTTCGACAAAATAAGTAGTGTAGAAATGGGCAGTGTGGTAAAAAGTACAAAGCAAGTCTCATGTTCATGAGCACCAAACATTATAAACACAAGGCTAAGCATAGCTTATTGTACTTTCAGTAATTATTTTCCCTCAAATGACAAATGCACATCCCTGGATAGAACCCATGATCCATCTTCTTGCAGTCCAACATATGATACAGCGTTCAGCTTAAGTAGATTTGACACATTCCTTTTTTTTAAATTGAATGAACTCTGCTAGCTGTGTGTCCGTGAAGCTATAGGTGACACAATCTGCCTTATAAGAAGAGTTCAGACACTTCATGAAATCTGCTTTTCGATTAGTGCATCTCCTAGTGTGTGTGTGTGTGTGTGCACTTGCATGGATATTAGCTATTAACAGCAGTTTAGTAATTCAGTATACAATATAAATTATACTGTATAGCAAAAAATGTTGCCAGAAGTAAATTTGGCAGATTGTCAAAAATTTCATGATTGGTGGAATTTATTTTGGTGCACACAGCAATACACAATGTCATATTCCGTATGTGCTATGGAAAATAAATGTTTTCCAGATTTACAGCTAGCTAGATAGATACATATATTTGTGCCAAGTTGATTATCCTGTTTGTATTTTAATGTTGTAATTTTTGTCATATAAGCAATTGGCCAGCTGCATTTTACAGTGAAGAGTTTATTTATCATTTTTTTGGCGATCTTTACCAAAACTGTTTATCTGCGGCCCCCAAATTTGTGCTCGTACTAGCCTCGTTCCCAGGCCCAAAAGGACCAAAGTGCACCTTGAACTCACATTGTAAAAGTATTGAGAAGAAGGATTGATAGCAATACTGATATTATTTGGAACTGAATTGGCTTTAGCATAGTTCATAGAAGCTTTGCTAATACATTTCTAACTATATTTATTGTTTAGCAAGTTTCTGTAATTTTCAGAGCAAAGACACTCATATGTCAATGTTGATATAGTCAATTCAGCTGTTGGCTTCAAGTCGATTAGGTAATACTAGACAAACGCTAGAGAGGGTCTTAAAATTAATGGCCTCTAAAATTAAGTCTAAAACTTGTTTTATTTACTTAAGTCACGAATGGACTCACCCACAAAAGATTGCAAAAACACACAGTTTTGGCAATAATTAATGTCACAGTTCATCAAGGTCTGCTTAGGTACATCACCAGTCTATCTGTTTAGTTTAGGCCCTAAGCAATTTGCAGAACTTGCCTGTACATGGGCCTGAGTATGTTATGCTAAAATTAGTTCAATTGTGCTTTTGGCAATGGCTCAAATATTTCTTCTATTATTATTATATGCTCTAAATTTTTCCCTATTATGCTCACAATAATTAATTTTTTTAAAACAACTTTAGATAAAATTAAAATAAGCCACATGTGGAGCCATGTAATCCTAGGCACCTCTTAGCCAATAATGAAGACATATTGTGCACGTATTATTCCTGCGCACAGAATATAACTGAAAGACTGAAGGAACCAAGCAGACAAGTTTTCAACGGTGAAGTTTTCTGGCTGTGTGGCTCTGCTGAGGGCCATGGTGGACCTTCTTGACCTTCGTGGTGAACGTTCATGATGTGACCTTGTCTTCGTGGTGGACAGGAACTCGTGGTGGTCCTCCTTCTGTGGTTTCTGTAGCTCTGCTGAGCGCCGTCTCTGTGCAAGTTGATAGAGGGCACTTCTGTTCCACTCCTGCCAGGTACCTGGTCTGTATTATATTGTATCTTCTTCATTGTTACAGTTCAGGCTTAAACTGAGGCAAACAGCCCACTGCAGTTCTGTTTTTTAACTGGGACCTGGACTAGAGGGCATGTGAGTCATAGCCTCTGCCTGCTATAGCTATGCATACACTCTTGTTTAGGTTAGGCCATTATGGCCTATCAGGATGCCTCCCTTTTAGACTGTAACAGTCCCCAGTCACGAAATGTTATTACTGTTAAATGTGGTCCTGTTAAAGGAAAATTTCACCTTGATGTATTTAACTGCAGGCAATCTGGGAAAGATAGGAATTGTAAGTGTATTTACGCTGATTCTAAGTGGATTATTCCTATTGAGTTTGAGTCTTTGGGTGGAAAGTTACTCTGGGTACTCATCTCTCTGCAGTTTCTGGAAGTGATACAAATGCTAGACACAGGTCCCACTCCTCCCCTCCTCTAATGTTTCTATGCCATCTAGCTCCGCCTTTATTGTTGCTTGCCCTTGTCAAAGCCCACCAACTATGAGGGGATGTTCTTGCTCTAAAACAAACTATCTCAGCTCATTTTGCTAGCTCATCCTTTTAGTTGATGTTCTTAAACACAGATGTCAACTTAGAGGACTCAGCAGGGGAGTCATCATTAGAAGCAGCTTGCATGTTGGTGGAGGAGACTATGGAGAAAGATCTTCACAAATAAAAAGCTCTAGTATTACTCTTCCAGTGGCGGATCTAGGATTTTTGAAAGGGGTTTTCTAACAATAGTGCGCGCGAAGCGCGAAAAATTTTGGTGTAGCCACGCCCACTTTTGCTAAAACACGCCCATTTTACGCGTACAGCCCCACCCATTTTCCACCTGCATGAACTTTGCACTTTACCACGAGCGTCGATCGCGCTAGTGAGCTGACTAGCTAGCTGTTTTGTGCAAGTATCCAAGCTTTCTACTCGTATTTCTTGTTCTAAATTATCTCTCAAGACTCTCCAAGTAAGTATTTTCTACTTGTAAGTTAGCTTTCTATTGTTTCTTGTAAAAAAATTATAAGCTGGCCTGGCCAAAAGGGGGTTTCCACGGAAACTACGGAAACCCCTCTGGATCCGCCACTGTCTTCCCTACTTTTTTGACTTACTTAGCTACTTTTTTCCCTAGTTACACCCGTTTTCAATGCTAAATAAGCCACAAGTAAGTAAGCCACACACCCTAGATTGAGGACAATATTAATGTATTATGCCAGGAAAATGCTTGATGCTAGAAACATAACACTTATAAGGAACTTGAAGACTTAGTTACGTTGTTGCAAATGAATTAAGCTTTCTGAATTTTTCTCTTTTGTCTCTCTCTCTGATTTAGTAATTAAGAATGTTAATAGTGACTCTACTTCTGTTGCCGTCTAGTCATTCTAAGCCTGCTAACTACAATGCCTTTTGTAAAACACTTGACCGGTTCATTGCATGCTTCTCTCGAAATTTATCCACAGTATCATTTACTTGACTTTCTTTATCTTCAGAAGCAGTCTTTTGTTACTTTTAGCTCTTTGCCTGTGAATCATTAGCCTCGTTCCCAGGCTACCTCCCACCAGCGTGAGAGAAAAGGAGCCTGGTATCAAAAATCACGTGGGGTAGAAGGGTGCCTGCCAACGCTTTAAATTGGAGTACAACTGAGTTCAACAGTGGAAATCAAATCGTAGATTGTGTATATGTAATAGAAACAGCAAACAGGTAGTGTGATTAGGCTGTCTATTATGATTATCTATCATTATCTTTATTATTTAAAAAAAACATTGGAAATGTAACGAATGGCTAAATCGTAAAAAGAATGCAAACAAGATGGAATGGCTGTTAGAGTGTGTGCAGAATTCTTCCTGTATGGGCTGCATTTAACAATCTCCTTATTGAGTCTCTCATTTTACCCACTCTAACAGCCATTCCATTTTGTTTGCGTTCTTTTTACGATTTAGCCATTCTTGTGTCTCATTACATTTCCAATGTTTTTTTTACTTGTTTACTCTCATTTTTCCGTATTTCTGCAAATTACATTTGAGTTGGTGTGTTTAGCTAGCTACTGAGCTAGTAGTCTGGCAAGCCAGACTCAGCGACGGGCTGCTGAGCTGGTACTACTTGAAGTCACAAGTTGTGTAGCCTGCTTGATACTGAAGTGAAACACACATCTCAGTCATTTGGAGGCAGGAGCTGTATCATAAGATTCAGGCCCGGGGAAACAGCATAGGCCACTCAGGCCATGGCCTGACCAATAATTGGAGCTTCAGACTTTTAATACTGATTAGTATAAGTTAAAGAAAAATCCTGACTCACTGCTGTGGAATAAATAGCTACTAGGCTAAACGCTAGTCTTTACACATGGTAAGGGTCATTGTGACCTACTTGCATAATGCTAGAATCTAGTCACATGATTGCCATGTGCAGTATAGTATTACTCAATCATTTTTTTCACACTTCTAATGGCAAGTCTGAGTGAGACTCCTTCTACTAGCACTGGGTCTACAAGCCTGAGCAGCACTGAAGACCAACCTAATCAACCAGAATTGACTAATTTTCCTCGAAGAAAGTTCGGTATTACATCACCAGTGTCAAGAACTTTTCAGTCAACTTGGTACAAACGATGGCCATGGATTCACTATGACCAAGCTAATGACCAGGTATTTTGTTTCACTTGTTTAAAAGCAGCAAAAATGGGAAAGCTATCTAGTAGTAAGAGTGACAATGCTTTCATTTCACGAGGTTACACTAACTGGAAGGATGCTGCTGGGAAACAAGGGGGGTTTTCCTGTCATGAACGTAGTCATGATCATAGGCACAGTGTCGAAGTAGTGTCCAAGGTTCATTCTGATATTGGTGAATTAATGTCAACAGAGCTCAAAAAACAGAAAGCAGCCAATCGAGTGTACCTACAGAGATAATTATAATTTTTTTCCTTTGATCTGACAAATTTCCTGCCAAACACAAGTTTGGTAGGACATTTGTAGCTGATTTCAGACCATGCACGTAGTGTTTTGCATACAACTGTATACATATAACAGGCACAAACATAATGTTCAAGAATATGACAACAACAAATTTTAAAATTCAAACATGTTACTGCTAAGTAGTCTTTCCAGAAATTCAACTACTGAACCAGCTATCCCAGTCATCTAAGGTCATGTGATCACTGTCATCGTCACCATCAGATTCATGAGCAGTCTCAGAAGATCTGTCTCTCTTCTTGTACACTTTTCGTGGTTTCTGTTGAGGACGTCTAGTACAAGCTTCCCACCAAAGAGATACAGCATTGTCTGCATTGAAATCTTCTGCTGGTGGCCCCTCAGAATTGATCTCCATTAGATCATCAAGAGCACTTGCTGAGAGTCTTGTACGTCGATCTGTTTTGACAATCTTGAGAATTGAAAATGTTCTCTCTACCTTTGCATTTGTAAATGGTAGGCTAAACAGAAGGCTGCACATCAACAGCAGGTTGGGCCATTTCATTGAGTCTTGCACGGTATGAAGTATAAACCATACTTTTCTGTAATCATCCACAGAATAGTTGATGTATGCCCTGCAGTAGTCTACAATTTCCTCCACTTCATCATCCAAAGCAAACAACACAGCCCCTTTTGCTTCCAATGGTTTTTTAAAAACTGTGACAATATACTGGACTGCTTCTTTGACATGTATCTTGTCATTTGCTGTACTATCAGTATATATCTGATTCAGTTGTTTCACAGTGAGGTTTCCAGCTTCGAGTATCCAAGAAAACAAGAACTGATCGTAACAATTGCACATTAGACCAAGACAGTCTCTCTTTCATTTTACTCTCCAGTGTTTATAAATCTTTTAATACTGCAGTTGAACAACTAGAAATGGTTGTGTCACTGTGATGTGTAAGACAACTACCCTGATATTCTTTTGTACCACTTAGTCCTGAAGAAATTGCTGACATCACCTGCTTCACTGTTGTCCAGTCTTTAGCCTCTTTCTCACATAAGCTTTGTAGACTACTTATTGCTTTTAGTGTGCTTTGTATTCCTTGAATTACATCGACTTTATCTTCTTGAAGCGATAGACTAAGCAGAGAAGGAGGTTTGAGTGCATCTGCATACATAGCACATCCTACAATTATTTTTCCCTGTGACCATTTCAGTAAATATCCTCTCATACGTGCTCTATCAGTGGAAGTTAAGGAAGTATCTTCAGCTAAAGTAGCGAGATGAGCTATGTAAGCTCCGTAGCGCTCCACTACCCTTAGGAGAGCTCTTCGCTTGTGAGTAATCCACCGCGTCCCACTGGCACGAATAGGCAAGTTTCCACCATCAGAAAACACAAATACTTCTTTAAGCTCATCTACAATTCCCTGTAACTGTCGTGATTTTTTTGGAGACTTGTTGTATAGATAGAATAAACGTAAAAGCATCTCATCAATTTCTTGAAACAATGTACTCTGAAAAGAATCTTTACAGGCTAACTCTAGTCTATGTGAAAAACACCAACTCCAGAAAAGCCATGAAAAATTCTCTTGCATGACAGCTTTTAAGCCATTGTGCACACCTACATTAACAGACACCCCATCTGTGCCTCCACCAACAAGTAATGGAAAGTTCGAGTCACCTTTCAAGAGTTCATCTTCACCACTATTAATACGACAAGAGAGACGTTCCAGTGCTTTTCCAAGACAAGCTTTGAGACCTTCACTGTCTGCAGCCTCTGGAGTGTCAACAGACAAGTAGCGTGTGCATGTTCTAATTTCGTGAGCCTCCTCATCCTTAATACAGTAGAGAACTAAAACAAGCTCTTGTTCAAGATTTCCTGAATCAGTGCTTCCATCCATGAGAAAACTAAAAAATTTACATGATGACGTCAGTAGTGCTTGAATAAAGAGCTTCCTCTGAGCTTCGGCAATATAATGAGTAAACAATCGAGCAGAGTCAGGGGTCATGTAGGAAGTACCTATCTCCACTCCTTGACGTTTTGCAAGGGCATGAAAAGGGGAATACTTCAAAAAGGCAATGCCTTCCTTAGCTAAAACATAGCATATCTCAAATTTTCTACACATTCTTACTCTTTCCCTCTCATCAATCCTCATTAGTGAACGAAAAAGTGGCGAGTAAGTCTCAGGAGATTTACCTAGTGCTTTAGCTGTATCAGCTTCGTGTAGGGCCATGGCTCTTTGATGCGAGTCGCTCTTGGCGTGTTCTGTCACGTTGCTTGTTTTGTGATTAGTACTTCCAGTTACCCATGCTCCTGTGTAGTTTCTCATACTTTGAATCTTTTCTTGGTACTTTTTACAGATGGTACAATATAACGTAGAAACTAAATTTCTATCATCAGAGTCTCTTTCACAATTCAACCACACGAGTGTCTTGTGCTCTCGATTGAAGTCACGCTTCCATTTTTCCAACGTAGAAAATTTAACCTGTCGCTTTCCTTTTTTCATGGGTAAGTCACTGCTACTACTACTACTAGCTATACTATCAGAATATAGACTATCAGAACTACGAGCAGGTCTCTTTCTTTTGTCGGCCATTTTGCCGCACGAGGTAAGACTTGGCAGGCCACGTGATCAATTTATCAGGAAATTTGCCGATTTCCGGCCGTAATAATTAACACTGTACCTAAGAAAAATTTTAGAAAATGTTATATTTCTAGCTAGACAAGGGTTAGCATTTCGGGGCTCATGGGTCTTGGATTCAGAAGGGTGTAGTGCTGAAACAAACTCCAATTTTTATCAGCTTATGCTTCTACGAGCAAAAGATGACCCTCTAATACTGGAATTTATGGAACGTAAATCACGAAAGTATACTGATCATCATATCCAAAATGAGTTGTTAAGGATTATAGCTCTTGGACATCTCAGAAATATTGCAGCCAGTATAAGTTCATCTTGCTACTTTACTTTAGAATGTGATGAAGTAACTGATGTTTCGAATAAAGAACAAGTGATTGTCTGCTTGAGATGGGTTGATGATAAATTTGAAGCGCATGAAGACTTTGTTGGACTTCATCACGTTGAGGATATTACATCTAATACAATAGTTTGTGTACTAAAAGATACAATCCTCCGCATGAATCTAAACTTGTCAATGTGCCGTGGGCAATGTTATGATGGTACTTCCAATATGAAGAAAGTTTCTAAAGAAATTAAAGAAATTGAACCAAAAGCTTTATACTTGCACTGCTATGGCCATAGCTTAAATTTAGCTGTATCTGATACAATCAAAGAAGTGAAACCCATGGCTGATGCTCTTGATTATTCTCTTGAAGTATGCAAGCTAATCAAATTTTCACCTAGAAGGGATGCAATTTTTAACAAGCTTAAAGAGAAAATGACACCCTCTACTCCTGGATTGCGTACTCTGTGCCCGACGCGGTGGACAGTACGNTGCAAATATCTTATATAGCTGCAAAGATATTATACAAGTAAAAAAAAAACATTGGAAACGTAATTCCCAGTACGGTAGTACTGGGTACATAGGAATGGCACGGATGGCCCATTAGCGTAATACAAATATTTCCGTGAATAACTCTGCAAGAACTGAGCGCTTTGCACTAAAAGGCTTATAAAGCTACTATTTAGCTCATTCTCTTTCTAACAAGCCTAAAAACATGGCCTAAAACCATCGCTAAGGTACCAAACTAAAATATGCCAAACCTCCAATTTTCTCCTACTTCTTGTTGTTCTTGTTGTTGTTGTTCTTCTTCTTCTATGTTATTTCAGCGTATCTCGAAGACTGTTCACTTTTAGAAGCTGATTCTTGAACGAACAAACTTGGTACCATTGTCTTCACGTACTTTTGGTATCGTGTGCTCGAGTCTCCCATTGAATGGCTAGATACAAGGCAAAAAGCGCTTGCAGCCATTCATTTCCACCTCATGCATAAATTCATAAGCTACTTGAAAAGTCAAATTACCGACCCTTTCCAGGTAGATAAGTGTGCGTTATTTGGAATCCGAATATTTGCTGCCTGCCTACTTTACCTGAAGATTTCTGGTTGTGCTGGACTCTCTGTAACCTTTCAGTCTTCAATATTTAGGAGGTGAATAGACTACTGTGTTATGTAGTATTCATTGTAAGATGAGCAAAGCAATTAAATTTTGGTAGATACAGCTTAGCCTCCTGAGATCACTTCAGCTGTACGGATAGCCTGAGCATAGATTAATATACATGCTGATAGTGTACAAGTAACTACCATATACACACAAACTCAAATGTGATTCGTAGAATTATGAAAAAATGAGAACAAACAAGTAAAAAAAACATTGGAAATGTAATGAGACATATGAATGGCCAAATCGTAAAAAGAAGGCAAACAAGATGGAATGGCTGGCAGAGTGTGTAAAGAATTATTCCTATGGGCAACATGAGGGACTCAACATGGAAAGAGAGTACTACATGCAGCCCACATTGGAAGAATTCTGCGCACACTCTGACAGCCATTCCATCTTGTTTGCCTTCTTTTTACGATTTGGCCATTCATTACATTTCCAATGGTTTTTTTTTGCTTGTGAGACACAGGAATGGCAAAATCGTTAAAAGAACACAAACAAGATGGAATGGCTGTTAGAGTGTGTGCAGAATTCTTCCTGTATGGGCTGCATTTAACAATCTCCTTTTTGAGTCTCTCATTTTGCCTACAGGAAGAATTCCATACTCTAACAGCCATTCCATCTTGTTTGCGTTCTTTTACGATTTTGTCATTCCTGTGTCTCATTACATTTCCAATTACTTGTTTGTTCTCATTTTTCCATATTTCTACAAATTACATTTGAGTTGGTGTGTGTAGCTAGCTACTGAGCTAGTAGTCTGCCAAGCCAGACTCACTGAGCCAGCGCACGTCGGTTTCAAATGTGCACGCGTGTGGACATTACGACGTCATCGTAATAATTTCCTGTGCTTGAAAACGCCCTAACAACGCTGATTCTAAAAATAGACCACTGTAATGTGGAGCTATTTCTAGTATTTCCATAGTACTAGGCCACATGGCTTCGCTCTAGGCGAAAAGAGCAAAGAAGACAGTTTCACCTCAAAAAAGAACGAGAAAAAAAGACCTAGGTAAGCACACACTATAGCGCGGTTAAATCACAGTTCTATTCTGTTTTGTAAGCAGTACAAAAAGACCTGTGTATTTTTCTAAAGCTGTTTGAAGGGCTAGAACGCTTGTTCAACTCTTCAGCTTCAAGGCAATACCAAATACAGATAGTGTACCATTTTTTGTGTACAGTTTTGAATAATTAAAATATGTATATGATTTGTATGGTGTGAATGATGGTTAATGACAGTCAAGTAGACCTTTATTTTATTTTTAGGCTTCTGAAGACTTTCTTTCAATCTCTGGTACTTTAGCCAAATTATCAGGGTGAATTTGCAGTATGTACATGTTCCTTTTAGATATCATGGAGACAGTCTGTTGTCCTGGCTCGTCAGAACTGTCGTGAAGTTTCTCCTCAGCTTGTTGAAGGATAATTTGATTGATTCAGCCATGATTCAGCTCCAAGAACCTATTCTCACACTGAACTCCTTCAGAAATGTGATATATAGTCCTCAAGTATCTCCAGTTTGTGTGTCACTGTTGTCAGGATGGGGTAACGACATACGATCATGAATGGCATCGTACCATCTTGTCTAATGCTTTTCTGTGAGAAATACATGCAAACTCAGCATAACTGTGTTATATCTAGCATTATTCACCCTGAAAGGACCACACTTGAGGAGTCAAATCTGTCTTCTAGAGTACCCGGGTCTCGTTTACATCCTTAATTTTGCTTTGGAGTCACAATCGCAACAAAGGCACACCAACGGTGGATAAATGTTATCAATTGGTTTGTTTCCATCAATCCTGAAGACATTTAGTAGTACTACATTGCTTTACTAACTATTTTTGTTATGTATTCCTGCCCTTTTATTTGTTCACACACACTCTACATGGGTTTTGAAGGGTAATTTTTGTGCTGCTCCATATCTGTGTTAAAAAAAGATTCATACTCTAATTTTTAGTAATAAGGAATGTTTAGTGCTCCAACTACACTGCTGTGTGCATTCCAATAAATGTTGAATTGGATTCACAGCTCTGGAAAGATACCGCCTTCTTCAATTGTGTCTGTAGGGTTGAGAGGTTAGTACATGCGTGGTTGAAAAATCCCATAGAAAATGGCTGCGCAGTTGTTTTAGGGAGTTCCCCAAGGTGTGATTTCCCTTGGAAACTGGTTATTATAAGAACAGGCTGGTCGCTGGCTTCAGCAACAACCATAGCAACCAGCTGTATAGGTTGCTATGGCTTACTATAGTGTACCGGAAATGTTGAGCAATGATTTTAATTAAACGTAATGCCCAATTGAAACTGACGTGAGCGGCTGAGCTGGTACTTGAAGACGGTCACAAGTTGTGTAGCCTGCGGCTTGATACTGAAGTGAAACACATCTCAGTCATTTGGAGGCAGGAGCTGTATCATAAGATTTACTTGTCTTTCTATATGTTAAGATAATCAAAGTCTTGATTCATCTCTTGAAGAGCAACAAAATAGTTCCATGCAACTTCAGTGCATTTAATTCCAAATAACGCACACTTTTGTGTGTGGAAAGGGTCGTCAATTCGAATTTTCTAGAAGCTAATTCCATCTTCTTCTTATTCTTCTTCTATCTTGGCTCAACTTTTCTCAGAGACTATCCACTTTTAGAAGCTGATTCTTGAACGAACAAACTTGGTTTCTTCCGGTACAGTCACTTTTGCCATCGGTTTTTAGCGCCTCTCATTGAGTAGCTAGATACAAGGCGAAAAGCGCCTCCTCCATATGGCCGCCATTAATTTCTACACTCATGCATAATTCATTAGCTTCTACGAATTGACGACCCTNGTAAATTCAGCTAACAATAACACTAATAATTAGTTAAATAGCTATACAGTAGCTAATAGTCCTTGAGACCTGCCCCCCCACTTAGGCAGCCAGTTTCACTGACAGAGTAGCAAGCTCCTCCCGAGGGATTCGAACATACAGTAAGTACGCTTCGCTCTTCCAGCGACCCGATGTCTTAATCAGGGAGTCCTCAACTCCCTGAGAAGCTGCCACTGTGGCAGCCCCCACACAGAAGCTATGTCCCAAGTACAATTTCCCGTCCACTCCAGCTGAATCCATAATGTCCCTGACCCCCCCTAATGAATGAATCTCATGTTAGGAGTCTTCCACTGCTCCAAATGAAGAAGGGGGGCAGCCCTATTGGCCATATATGCTGTGATTGCAGCCACTGGGCAAAGAATATTGTTGGTTCGGCCCCAAGAACAACTCCACCCCCTTCCGAAATGGGTCTGTCTTTGACGTTTTTATCGTGATACGAACAAGAGAGGGCTGTTCCTTGTTGTCAATAACAGCCACCCCCGCTTCCTTGTCACAATTGCAGCACTGCGTAGTGCCCTGCCAGTACCTGCCCCAGGTCGTTGCTGTCACCACTATTGGTAGCAGCTCCTTCACTGCAATTGAAGCCCCTACGCCCCCACTGCGTACCACCCTCCCAGGGTACCTGAACCCACTGTTCTTGCCAGACAGCTCCGCAGCCCCAAGCACCTGTTGCGTCTGTCCATAATTGAATTGCAGGCTCCACCCTCGGTATAACTGCAACACCATTCCAATCTTGCAAAATCTGTGCCACCATTCAATATCTGCTCGGCAGAGCTCATTTAATCGAGCATAGTGGTGCTGGCAATGAGTCCAAGCAAGCAGGCCCAATATGCCATGCAGGAACCTCCTCCCTGGACAGACTACTTTGCATGCGTGATACAAGTGGCCAACTAACAACTCCAGTTCGACCCTCTGGCAAGCCTTCTTCCCTCGCCACACTTGAATGAGTGCCTGCAACTTCTCCAACTTTGCCTGTGGCAAGCGAACTTGCATCTGCACTGTGTCAATCTCAATACCTAGGAACACGATACATGTAGAAGGGTCTTGGCACTTATGCACTGCCACTGGGATGCCTAGATCCCTGCACACATCCAGCAAGATAGATAAACTCCTACTGCAGTCTCCAGACAAAGGGGGTGCCCACAACAATGAAATCATCTAAATAGTGGGCAATGTCCGTTGCCCCCCTCTTCCTTGCGATCCATTCCACCGCGTCAGCCACCGCTGTAAAGATCTTGCAAGCAGACCTCAACCCAAAGACTAGAGCCTTGTCCACGTACAGTTTGTCCTTCCATTGCACTCCCAACAGTGTACAGTCCACTGGGTGCACTGGGACTATCCAGTAGGCTGATTCCACATCCATCTTGGCCAAAAGTGTTCCCGGCCAACTCGCTCAATAATGCGATCCACCGACACATATTAGAGGGAACTGAGTTCCTTGCTAATCCCGTCATTAACACTGTAACCCCTGGGTGATGACAAGTTGGTAATGAAGTGCCCTTTACCTGGTGTTGACTTGGGTATTACGCCAAAAAGGGGGGCTTACATGCACCTCTGGCCACTGCTCCAGTTCCTATGGGCCAAGCATCCGCATGTTCCTTGCTAATAATTTATCCCCTACCTCTTCGCGCTCAGCAGCCGATGGCATATTACGGGTTGCAGAACGCATGCAACTGGGATCTTTTGTCAAAGCCAATCCTGAAACCCTGTGTAATACCTTAATTGTAAAATATAACGCTTGAATTCTGAATCAGGATGGCTCGACAAACACCTGTGCCATTCTGCTAGGCATAAAGGTGAGGAGTGAGGTTCGTCCAGAGCTGATGGCCTTGCTTTAGCTGGTACACAACTGTCCAGTGCCCTGAGGTGATGTGTGTATTGGTACTGCGGTGGCAATGTATCCATGGATACCCCCTTTCAGACAAGGCTAAAGTTAATTTCAGTCTCAAAATCAAGAGAAAACCAACTTCCGGACTCAATACTTACTTGAAAAGCATTGTGGCTGCCAGCAAATAAGCCCAGAAAGCGTAAATACTTCCCAAAATAGCTACGTACTAGGTAGAAACACCGCTTGCATACAGTAAAGTACAAAGTTCGTGCAATTAGAAATGGGTGGGGCTATACTTAAAATAGGCGTGGTTTACCGGAAGTGGGCGTGGCTAGTGCAAAACTTTTCGCGCCCATTCTACTAAGATACTCCCTCTCTCCAACCCTGGATCCCCCACTGTACTGAGTGCCTTCTGGAAGTACCTGTTGTCCCACTGGCCATTGGTCAATCATATTCTCAGGATGCCTTGTCCGCCCTCTCCTGCAAGGAGGTCAGAGAGTCAACGTCCGGACATCACCAAGGTGTGTGGCTGCTAGTAGTGACCCATTCCCCATGCATTCACATACTGATTGACCTGATAATAGTAATATAATTCCTGCAGCTGAAATGAAAGACACCGTATGGTCCAATAAATTGATACATAATATTCTTAGAATAATTGTTGGGCACAAAAATGACTCTGCCCACACCGGCCAGGGGAGAAGGAAGGAGGGGAGCATGAACAAGCATGCCGCAAGTTGTGTGTAAGTATCACACTCAACCAATCTGAGTGTAGAAAGCATGAGCCCGATGCCCCCACCCCCCCACTCCAGCCGGCGCCAGGCGAAAATGATCAACCAAGCCTAAGTGAATTACACAGTACACAACGTCATACAGTCCATGATAAATATGCAGATCACAATAAATGTTCGACAGCAGCAATTCCAAGTCAATAGGTCAAGCCCCTTAGGGCCTAGCAGAAAGAGAAGAAGGGCCGTCTCCTGCCCCAGCACGTTTCGGGCAAGAGTGAGCTGGGTGGTGGCCTGAGCATATTTCACCCATGGGCTTAAACTTGCAAGCCGTATAATTATTATTATGTACACTGGCTCTATATCTTCCAGTGCAGCCTTCTTGCCTGTCTCTGCCCCACTGGTGAGTTGCAGAAGTGTTGTTCTTCTGCTTCCTGTAAACTTCTCGGTGTAAAGTGAGTAGTTTACGTGGGACCACTTTCTGTTGGACGTCGCTGCTGCATGATCCCTGAATTCGGCGTCGTAATCCAACCAAGCGTTATCCTCGAAATTTTGAGCTGCCTTCATAATCTGAAGCAGGTACGCAATCAGCTCCGGCACGGCCTCAGGATGCTTCTTTGACATCGCTGCTACATACACCGCAAAGCACTGTATCCAGGATGAAATGTCTTTGACAGGCTTCTTCCTCACCCTCGCCACCTGCAGGCCGTGTGTCGGCATTATTAACAAGTTCTGGTGCTCCGCATCCTGCTTCAGAGCTTCTGATATCCCAGATGGGCGCTGGTTAGCTAGATCCGCGAACTGCCTGGCTAACATGCGTGCGCGCACTTGTTTTGAGATATATAGTCGGTAGGCCGTCCCCTACAAATACCCTATCTTGGGTGACCCGAGTAAAATTTGTGGAGAGCAGGCCCAAGAATGAATCGGCCCAGGTGGACTCTACCAGCTTTCCTGACGAGCCCCCTGCAGAAGCACTTTCTGCCCTTTGTCAAACACCGGTGCACCCTTTAGTGCCTCCGAGCTTGGGACCTCTCCCACTGATACACCTGCAAACCAGACCCATACGATACCTGACTCCCCCCATCCCCCTTTTAGCTAATAGCCAAAGTGGCCAGATTATGGTACCACCGGCTTTGCCCCCCCCCCCTGCATGGTGCCCTTACTACTTCCCTCGACTGCTCACCCCTTTAACGAGCAATGGACTGTCCCTGTGACAGCTCTTTTAAAGCCTCCCCTTCCCTCACTGCTCGTCTTACTAGTGAGCCATGGACTGTCCCTGTGACAGCTCCCTTAAATGCTTCCGCTTCCCTCAACTGCTCGTCCCTTTGTCGAGCCATGGACTGACCCTGTGACAGCTCCCTTAAATGCTTCCACTTCCCTTAACTGCTCGTCCCTTTGTCGAGCCATGGACTGACCCTGTGACAGCTCCCTTAAATGCTTCCACTTCCCTCAACTGTTCGTCCCTTTGTCGAGCCATGGACTGTCCCTGTGACAGCCCCCTTGCAATGCCCAGTGGCGGATCTAGGATTTTTGAAAGGGGGTTTCTAACAATAGTGCGCGCAGAGCGCGCGCAAAATTTTGGGGTAGCCACGCCCACTTTTGCTAAAACACGCCCATTTACCTATTACAGCCCCACCCATTTTCCACTTGACTGAACTTTGCACTTTACCACGAGCGTCGATCGCGCTAGGGAGATGACTAGCTAGCTGTTTTGTGCAAGTATCCAAGCTTTCTAACTCGTATTTCTTGTTCTAAATTCCCTCTCAGGGCTCTCAAAGTAAGTATTTTCTGCTTGTAAGAGTCCATAAATTAGCTTTCTATTTTTCTTATCAAAAAAATTGTATGCTGGCCTAGCCAAAAGGGGGTTTCCACGGAAACCACGGAAACCCCTCTGGATCCGCCACTGTTCAGCTTTAATCACATGTAACCAAATTTTAATGTGCAGCTTGCATTTCAGTCTAGAATGGATTGTAGCTCTACTTAGCTGGCCAAAATTTACTATACATGGAGACATACATCACCCATGCATTATGTACTAATCTTTTACCTGTTCATCGTGTCCATGCGCATGAATGTCTATTATATAGCATCAAAAAATTAATGTGGATGTATCATGGGAATCACTGATGCCCTTGCTTCCATAAAGATTGATTTGTGTCAAAAAAGAGCTCAGTTCATCATAGATACCCATCAACCTCCCATCATTGCTTGCCATTAGAGCACCCATTTTCTCAAATGATGATTCGTCTACTGTCCAGAATGGATGGATATCTTTTCTGTTGCATTTTTGTCTGATTTCACGAAGCAGTCCAAGGAAGTAATTGAATAGGGAGGACTTCCCACTTCCTGTTGGCATTCCGATTGATATCACAGGCTCCTTCCATTGGGTTCCATCCACATTGACATATAAATGTGCCAGCATTAAACTTGTGATCATAATAAGGCCACAAAGAACTGCTGTAGAAGGCATACTCATAGCAGTTCCAATAGATTCACATGCCTAGAGAATTTCAAACAAAGGCATCGGTATTATACCCATGCATGTTAACTGAAAACTTGTCCAAATTTATGTAATATAATTATTCATACTAAGTCTTTGTGCATGAAAACTATAGCCTTTATTAGTATTCAGTGTTATTAAATTTACAGTCTTCTCTACTTCTCTACCCTATACCTATAAGTCTTATGTGTATACAACCTATGTACCTTTTTAACATTTTTTGGATACAAATCCCACTGAATGTCTAACTCCCAGCCAAAGCTAACAGTGGCGGATCCAGGGGAGGGTTCGTTGGGTTCGGATGAACCCCCCTTTTGGCCAGATAAAAAAATTATAATTTTGCAGAGAATCAGTAGAAAACTAGTTGATAGATTCTTACAAGTACAAAACTTACTTTGAGAGTGAATTTAGGCCTAGTAATAAGCCTAGAAAGCCTAGATACGGGCACAAAAACAGCTAAGCCTGCCACCTATAGCGCGAGTGACACCGCTCGCGGTAAAGTGCAAAGTCCATGCAACTAGGTAATGGGCAGGGCTGAAACACGAAATGGGCGTGGTTTAACGAAAAGTGGGCGTGGTCAAACAAACTTTTCTGCGTGCTTTGTGCGCACCTTGATTCAAACCCCCCTTTCTGAAATCCTGGATCCGCCCCTGGCTAAGTTTTGACCTTGTCTCAGCTGCACTAGTAGCCATATTTTAACAAGTAATAAAAATTTCAAAAAAATAAAGAGTGTAGGAATGGGNCGTTGACTACCCTTTCCACGCACAAAAGTGTGCGTTATTTGGAATGAAATTCAAGTTGCCTGGAACTATTTTGTGATACCTGGATGCTCTTGCTCTTCTTAAGAGGACTTTGATTATCATAACATATAGAAAGGCAAGTAAATCTTATGATACAGCTCCTGCCTCCAAATGACTGAGATGTGGAGATGTGTGTTTCACTTCAGTATCAAGCAGGCTATATACACAGCTTACTCAGCAGCCCGCCGTTCAGTAGTCTGGCTTGCCAAACTACTAGCTCAGTAGCTAGCTGCACATACCAACTCAAATGTGATTTGTAAAATTATGGAAAAATGAGAACAAACAAGTGATAAAAACATTGGAAATGTAATGAGACACAGGAATGGGGCTAAATTGTAAAAAGAACGCAAACAAGATGGAATGGCTGTTAAGAGTGTGTAAGGAATTCTTCCTGTGGGCAAAATAAGAGACTCAATAAGGAGATTGTTAAATGCAGCCCATACAGGAAGAATTCTGCACACACTCTAACAGCCATTCCATCTTGTTTGCGTTCTTTTTACCATTACCCAGATTTCGGCTTAATCAGAGTAATCCTTTTTTGGAGGACAGTCTCAGGTAGGGCAGGGCCCCGTATACCCTTGTGACAGGATTTTCCAAATCATTACCCTGTCCCCTTGTGTTTCCCCCCCCCCGGGGTTTATCCCCCGGGATAAATTGCGGAGGGGGTGGCCCCATGCCCATTTTCCTCTCATGCTAAACCCGAGGTGCTTGGGCAGGAGGAAGAGAGCCAAGGACCTCGACGACCCTCCAAAGGAGGGTGAACCCCTCCCCCCAAGCACCACTCTATAATAACTCGGTTATTAATTCTTATGATACAAATTTGTCTATTACTGAAACAATAACCCACCTGAAAATTTACAGTCAATCCGTCAGTAAATTAAATAGCTATACAGTAGCTAATAGTCCTTGAGGCCTGCCCCCCCCGCTTAGGCAGCCAGTTTCACCGACAGAGTAGCAAGCTCCTCCCGAGGGATTCGAACATACAGTAAGTATGCTTCGCTCTTCCAGCGACCCGATGTCTTAATCAGGGAGTCCTCAACTCCCTGGGAAGCTGCCACTGTGGCATCCCACCACACGGAAGCTATGTCCTAAATACAATTTCCCGTCCACTCCAGCTAAATCCATAATGTCCCTGACCCCCCATAACGAATGAATCTCGTGTTAGGAATCTTCCACTGCTCCAAATGAAGAAGGGGGCAGCCAAATTCCCCCTAATGACCATATATGCTGTGATTGCAGCCACTGGGCAAAGAATATTGTTGGTTCGGCCCCAAGAACAACTCCAACCCCTTCTGAAATGGGTCTGTTCTTGACGTTTTTATCGTGATACGAACAAGAGAGGGCTGTTCCTTGTTGTCAATAACAGCCACCGCCGCTTCATTGTCACAATTGCAGCACCCCGTAGTGCCCTGCCAGTACCTTCCCCAGGTGACTGCTGCCACCACTATTGGTAGCAGCTCCTTAAGCCCCTACGCCCCACTGCGTACCACCCTCCCAGGGTATCTGAACCCACTGTTCTTGCCAGGCTGCTCCGCAGCCTCAAGCACCTGATGCGTCTGTCCATAATTGAATTGCAGGCTCCACCCTCGGCACCATTCCAATCTTGCAAAAATCTGTGCCACCATTCAATATCTGCTGGGCAGAGCTCATTTAATCGAGCATAGTGGTGCTGACAATGAGTCCGAGCAAGCAGGCCCAATATGCCATGCAGGAACCTCCTCCCTGGACAGGCTACTTTGCATGCATGATACAAGTGGCCAACTAACAACTCCAGTTCGACAAGCCTTCTTCCCTTGCCACATTTGAATGAGTGCCTGCAATTTCTCCAACTTTGCCTGTGGCAAGCGAACTTGCATCTGCATTGAGTCAATCTCAATATATACCTAGGAACACGATACATCTAGAAGGGTCTTGGCACTTATGCACTGCCACTGGGATGCCTAGATCCCTGCACACATCCAGCAAGATAGATAAACTCCTGCTGCAGTCTGCAGACAAAGTAGGGTGCTTACAACAACTTAGGTGCATTAAGGACCGGGACCAGTAATTTTTGAGTGATATTTTATGCTAAACTAAAGGCTCATATCTCTAAAGCTACAGTACCCATTTACACCAAACCTTTTCTATAATAAAGGGTACCCCCTACTAAGAACATGACGTCATACTAGCCCCGCCCACCATATTTACATGTAGAGATATGGCTTCATCTCTTCAGGTACCTCGAACGGCAAAATTGAAATAGGCGGTAGATAAAACTCCCCGCTAAGCTTATTTCAACTTGCTCAGTATAGTCTATAGGATCTGAACAAACACCAAACTTATATGGGCAGCTGAATTCACCAACGGTGAGTTATCATATAAAAAGCTTAATCAAGAGCCTATATTAAATTTTATTGTCATAACTCACTTTAGGGGTGATCCATCGCTATGAATATAAGTTCGGTAGCTCTTTATACCCAATAGAGTTCAACTAGCGTAGTACCAAGCCTTGTCAAGCACTTTTTACCTACCGCCTAAAACTTGTCTTGGTTTTTAGCTGACATACGGCCATTATTAGTGGGCATTGTACAAAGTACTACTGGCGCACATGATTACCACGTAAAAATTTGCATATTCCAGTGGCATGTTTAAGGGGGTGCTCCGGGTGCTCGAGCACCCCCCTGGCTCATCAGATAATGACGTCATCGCTTAGAAGTAGTAGCGCTATTCAATGAATTAATCAATGAAACGAGTAAAATCCGAGCTAGCAATGCTTCAAAATCACTTTTAAGGCTAAAAGATAAGGAAAAGAAGGCAAAAAATAGCAGAATACGGTAGCATAGCGATCGTGATCGAATTGCGCAATTTCGGTCACGTGACCAAAAGTGGGCATGGCTACCCAAAATTTTTGGGCGCTTTGCGCCCGCACTATATTAGCACCCCCATGAGCTAAATTCTAGACACGCCACTGTATTCATTCTTCATTAAGCGCAATGCGCGTTTAGTCCCAGTCCTTAATGTATCTGAGAATGATAAATAGTGGGCAATGTCCGTTGCCCCCCTCCTTCCTTGCGATCCATTCCACTGCGTCTCAGCCACCGCTGTAAAGATCTTGCGAGCAGACCTCAACCCAAAGACTAGAGCCTTATCCACGTACAGTTTGTCCTTCCATCGCACTCCCAACAGTGTACG
The DNA here is from genome assembly GCA_964030475.1 of Tethya wilhelma. Taxonomy (NCBI): domain Eukaryota; kingdom Metazoa; phylum Porifera; class Demospongiae; order Tethyida; family Tethyidae; genus Tethya; species Tethya wilhelma. The sequence continues at coordinate 143,651 of CAXIPT010000024.1, forward strand.
GTCCACTGGGTGCACTGGGACTATCCGGTAGGCTGATTCCACATCCATCTTGGCCAAAAGTGTTCCCCTACCTCGCTGGCCAACTCGCTCAATAATGCGATCCACCGACGCATATTAGAGGGAACTGAGTTCCTTGCTAATCCCAAAAAAGGGGGGGCTTACATGCACCTCTGGCCACTGCTCCAGTTCCCATGGGCCAAGCATCCGCACGTTTCTTGCTAATAATTTATCCCCTACCTCTTCGCGCTTAGCAGCCGATGGCATATTACGGGTTGCAGAACGCAACTGGGATCTTTTGTCAAAGCCAATCCTGAAACCCTGTGTAATACCTTAATTGTAAAATATAACGCTTGAATGGATGGCTTGACAAACACCTGTGCCATTCTGCTGGGCATAAAGGTGAGGAGTGAGGTTCATCCAGAGCTGATGGCCTCCTTGCTTTAGCTGGTACACAACTGTCCAGCGCCCTGAGTTGATGTGTGTATTGGTACTGCGGTGGCAATGTATCTATGGATACCCCCTTTCAGACAAGGCTAAAATTAATTTCAGTCTCAAAATCAAGAGAAAACTGACTTTTGGACTCAATACTTACTTGAAAGCATTGTGGCTGCCAGCAAATAAGCCCAGATAGCGTAAATACTTCCTAAAATAGCTACGTACTAGGTAGAAACACCGCTTGCATACAGTAAAGTACAAAGTTCATGTAATTAGAAATGGGTGGGGCTATGCTTAAAATAGGCGTGGTTTTTCGGAAGTGGGCGTGGCTAGTGCAAAACTTTTCGCACCTGTTCTAGTAAGATATCCCCTCTCTCCAACCCTGGATCCCCCACTGTACTGAGTGCATTCTGGAAGTACCTTGGTCAATCATATTCTCAATCAATTCTTGTGGCGGTACCGTAGGATGCCTTGTCCGCCCTATACTGCAAGGTCAGAAAGTCAACATCCGGACATCACCAAGGTGTGTGCACCCGTCCCCCTACATTGCTGCTAGTAGTGACCCGTTCCCCATGCATTCACATACTGATTAACCTGATAATAGTAATATAATTCCTGCAGCTGAAATGAAAGACACCGTATGGTCCAATAAATTGATACATAATATTCTTAGAATAATTGTTGGGCACAAAAATGACTTTGCCCACACCGGCCAGGGGAGAAGGAAGGAGGGGAGCATGAACAAGCATGCCGCAAGTTGTGTGTATGTATCACACTCAGCCAATCTGAGTGGAGAAAGCATGAGCCCGATGCCCCCACCCCCCCACTCCAGCTGGCGCCAGGCAAAAATGATCAACCAAGCCTAAGTGAATTGCATAGTACGCAACATCATACAGTCCATGATAAATATGCAGATCACAACAAATGTTCGAGAGCAGCAATTCCAAGTCAATAGGTCAAGCCCCTTAGGGCCTAGCAGAAAGAGAAGAAGGGCCCTCTCCTGCCCCAGCACGTTTCGGGCAAGAGTGAGCTGGGTGGCGGCCTGAGCATATTTCACACATGTGCTTAATCTTGCAAGCCGTATAATTATTATTATGTACGCTGGCTCTATATCTTCCGGTGCAGCCCTCTTGCCTGTCTCTGCCCCACTGGTGAGTTGCAGAAGTGTTGTTCTTCTGCTTCCTGTAAACTTCTTGGTGTAAAGTGAGTAGTTTATGTGGGACCACTTTCTGTTGGACGTCGCTGCTGCATGATCCCTGAATTCGGCGTCGTAATCCAACCAAGTGTTATCCTCGAAATTTTGAGCTGCCTTCATAATTAATCTGAAGCAGGTACGCAATCAGCTCCGGCACGGCCTCAGGATGCTTCTTTGGCATCGCTGCTACATACACGGCAAAGCACTGTATCCAGGACGAAATGTCTTTGACAGGCTTCTTCCTTGCCCTCACCACCTGCAGGCCGTGTGTCGGCATTATTAGCAAGTTCTGGTGCTCCGCATCCTGCTTCAGAGCTTCTGATATCCCAGATGGGCGCTGGTTAGCTAGATCCGCAAACTGCCCGGCTAACATGCGTGCACGCACTTGTTTTGAGATATATAGTTGGTAGGCCGTCCCCTACAAATACCCTATCTTGGGTGACCCGAGTAGAATTTGTGGAGAGCAGGCCCAAGAATGAGTCTGCCTAGGTGGACTCTACCAGCTTTCCAGACGAGCCCCCTGCAGAAGCACTTTCTGCCCTTTATCAAACACCGGTGCACCCTTTAGTGCCTCCGAGCTTGGGACCTCTCCCACTGATACACCTGCAAAACCAGAGCCATACGATACCTGACTCCCCCCATCCCCCTTTTAGCTAATAGCCAAAGTGGCCAGGTTATGGTACCACCGGCTTTGCTCCCCCCCCTGGTGCCCTTAGTACTTCCCTCGACTGCTCACCCCTTTAACGAGCAATGGACTGTCCCTGTGACAGCCCCTTTAATGCTTCCCCTTCCCTCACTGCTCGTCCCACTAGTGAGCCATGGACTGTCCCTGTGACAGCTCCCTTAAATGCTTCCACTTCCCTCAACTGCCCGTCCTTTTGTTGAGCCATGGACTGACCCTGTGACAGCTCCCTTAAATGCTTCTACTTTCCTCAACTGCTCATCCCTTTGTCGAGCCATGGACTGTCCCTGTGACAGCTCCCTTAAATGCCCTCAACTGTGCTCGTTCCTTTGTCGAGCCATGGACTGTCCCTGTGACAGCTCCCTTAAATGCTTCCGCTTCCCTCAACTGTGCTCGTTCCTTTGTCGAGCCTGTGACAGCCTCCTTGCAATGCCTCCTGCCTTTTGCCTCGTGGTGGCCCCTTTTGAAGGTAGCCCGATTGCACCCCTTTTGTCACACTTCCTGAACTGGACAACCCCTCGGCCACCCTGTCAACAACAGCTCAGTCGTCCCAATGACGAGCCAGACCCATACACTCCGTCGGCACTAAAGCCTCTTGGTGTCCCCCCCTAGCCAACCCTTTAGTCACACCACTGAACTCCCGCCATTGCACCCTGGTGAACCTTAATTAGAATCCACTAACCTCCATGTGCTGAGCTGTCCGTGGCAGAGCCCAGCTCTTTTGCTGGTTCCTGTCCCAACCCTTGTCTGGTGCCTTGGGTGGCAGTATCAGGACGTCAGCGGGCTTCTTCCATGGCTTTTTGAACCGCATGCATCTGCAGCTGGGCTACCGTCATCTGGGCCGGGGCTTGTTCCTCACCACCTGAATCTGCCATGTCCGACACAGGAGATCCGCGAGCTAGAGAGATAGACTAGTATAGGATGAAATGGTCAAACGTTGCCCTCTATAGGGTCATCAAGACAAGACTTGAAGTGTAGACTATTCTTATTTGCAGGCTGATGTAAACTCTATTTCTAAGTTCATGGATTCAAAAGATCTTTAACTAAATGCTGGAAAATGCAAACTAATTAATGTTTGTCTTAAGAAAACGCCACCGATCACTTAGTCCACCTTGTCTAACATTAAATGAATGTGTGCTTAGTCAAGTAACCAGCTACAAATACCTTGGGATTATTCTGCTTATCATGGACACCGCATATAACTAACTGCACAAACAAGGCTAGAAGACTCATTGGTCTGTTGTTCAGAAGATTTCATCAGTACTCTTCTCCCCAAACACTACTGAAGCTCTACTCTTCATTTATTAGACCTCATCTTGAGTATGCAGCCATTGCCTGGAATCCAACATACACTGGTGACATTACTAGATTGGAAGATGTTCAAAAGTTTGCACTACGTGTCTGCTTCAGAGCCTGGGAATCTCCCTACTCTGATCTGTTGGTACAACCAAATCTTCCTACACTACAACAGAGAAGAGCTGCTGCCAGTCTCTGTCACCTCTATAAAATACTACATGGTCTTACATATTTTGACAATGCCCCATTGCAGAGTCGTGAGTGTGTATAGCACCCGATCCCTTCACTCATCTAGCCTAACCATGCCATCCTCGAGGTCAAGGTCTTATCAAAGTTCATTCTTCCCAAACATCATTAAGTTATGGAACACGCTCCCAGAAGAGATTACAGACTGTGACTCATTTGTATCATTTAAACGTAATGTCGTCTTTTTCTTGTGTAGACAGTAATTTTACTTTATTTTATGTAGTACTGTTGAGTATATTTAGTTTGGGTGTACATTTGAATTTAGTGTAATGCTATTTTGTACATCCTTGCATTTGCAAAACTGTTATAATATATATAAAAAAAAAAAAAGCGAGATATGAAGCTGTCACCGCCAAATAGCAAAAAATAGCAACGTGGTACTGGGCATGCGCACTGTAGCACCAACATGCAGTGAGGCCCCGCCCCCAACACTGTCCTCCAATGTTAACCCCATTTAACAGGGTATGTTAAATGGTCATTACGCACGCGATCATGTGCGTGTTTAGCCTCGTTCCCAGGCCCAAAAGAGAGGCCTGGGGACGAGGCTAGTGCGTGTTTGCAATCGACTGTACTGCGCATGCGTCAAACATGTGGGAAAAGGCGGGGCTCAAGATCATTCATTGCATTCCAGCGTAAGGGTCTTTTAGGTAGCTGTTGAAAAGATGGCAGAGACAGCTTGTAGTCTTGAATCCTACTGTGAACAGGTTCCCAAACAAAACCGCTACAAACTAGACAAACAAATCGACTTTGAACACAGTGGTGTTCCCACTCACTTGGGCGCCATTGCTGACTGTATAGACCGATGGGAAGGACGTGTATCAGAGGCACTGGGACTGAGTACGGTGGAAGTGTCCACTATCAAAACCAAACACCCTGATGACTTCAACTTACAAACGTAAGCCTAAGGATTTAGCTGTTTATAGGTATTGTCACATCATTATCGAGCCGTTTATCATACAAGCCCCCACAAGGGCCTTTCAGTCATACTGAAATTTTAATCTTCCTCAGGAGAGAGGCACTACATTGCTGGCAAGAGACCAACGGTCTGGCTGCAACTTATCGTAATCTCATTGATGTGTTCCTAAAGGCAAAAAAGACCAGCTATGCTGAAGCTGTCTGTAGGGTATTGGGAATAGATTCCAAACATGGTAATAATATGTTTGTTTTGATTTTTGTGTTTTCTTTCAGTTTAATGTACAATTTAATAACAGCAACAAATTCTGTTGATTTTATTGTATGACTAAAGTACATTTGATTTGAGAATGCTGCCGTAGTACCAAAAGAATGGGAGAACTGTAGCACTTTCCATGCAATCATGTGCTTGAAATTTGAAATCAGTTCGATAATTAATAAGAAAGTTGTTCAATTTTTTCTACCTGCATTTTTAAACCAGATAGACTTTAGTCTCACGGCTCAGCCACTCCCTCACCAGGAAGAGGAAGAATCTGCATGGTGACTCTTGCAGGTGTTGTTTTTTTTTGTGCATATATTAAGTTGGAATTCAAGTTGGGTATGACTAATCGCATTGAAGTAGTCATGTGACAAAAACATTAGTAGAATATATTTTGTCCTTGAATAGTCTCATTGATAGAGAGTTTACAGCTATTGCTATGAATCAGTATCATATATAGTGGTCTTGAAATTGCTTATTCATCTTGTACAGACAATGCAGCCGGTGTTCCTTCTCCTAGAGGCACTGATGTCGATGTTGGTAGATTATCAATTGATGATGGTAAAACAGACACTTCTACAAGTCAATTGCAAAGAGTACCCACACCAAAGAAGAGTGAGTCAGTAAAGTTTAACTGCAGCACCACTCCCTATCATACATTCCCGCTAACTTAATTGCTTTGTTTAAGCCTCTTCATTTCCTGTTACCACTATAATTAATATTGACTATCACTGATGATGGTCTGCTGAATACTATAGAGACCGAAATGTCTGTATAAAAAGTTTCAAATTTGACTAGTGAAATAAGTATATTATATACAAGGAGTGGCATATGTATCCGACGAAGAAGTGTGATACAATATATATAGTGGGATTAAATTGATGAGCAAAGCTATTGTGTATAAATATTCTTCTATATTATGGTCAATTGGCTTAGGACAACCTTTGCGGTTGAAGCAACACACAACAATCACAGGCATAACTCAAAGGGAAGCAATGCTGCAGGTGTATATGCTTAGTACTACTTTGCTCCGATGCTTTGGCCAGCTCAGCAATTTACCTCACTTCATGATGTCACGCCATTTTTGTATTTGTATTGGCAAAGAAACTCGTTATCTGGCTAGTTGTGTTCCGTGTACAGCGACAGAGAAGCAGACTCCTAGAAGCGAAAGTTCTCCCCTTGCTACGCTTCTTTTGTGAAAGATTGGCTTCTCTATCACGCTTCTTCGTCGGATACATATGCCACTGGTAAAGCCTTGTCAGTGATCTCAAAAAAAGTTAGCCTTACTTGTAGCGCCTGTAATTCTATCCTAGGCTAGTACTATCTAAGCTAGTTCTCTAGGCACGCTTTTTATGGCTTGCATTTTTCACAGTCTAAAGAAAAAAGTATAGTGTTTTAGCTCGAGGTCACATCACTTCTGGTGACCCTCCATTACACACACACACACACACACGGAAAAAACTTCGCTTATAATATGATTATGAAGAATCAATCAAAAGTTTAACTGATTGTTATATTATAGCTCTATCTAGTTATTGTATATGCGGAATGTGCAACAAAGGTTATATATATGTTTCAGTTGTGTTCAGCTGACGAAGGCTTCCGGGCTGAAATGTCCTGACTTACATATGTAAATTGCTCAAAAGATTATCTAATTCTGACATCAAGGGTTATATGCCATACTGTATAGCGGGAAATTTTCGTGCGGTTAAAATTTCGTTTCAGGCCTTGAAAACAAGTTTTCGTGGTCTTATTTTCGTTCTGGACCCATGACGTGACCACGCCCACGAAATCCTGCATGCACATGCAGGCACGTGGATTGATATTACCCGCGGCCACGTTTTAAAAATTTCAGATTTTCGTGGGCAAAATTTTCGTTTTCATGCTGTCTGGAACAAAAAGAACGAAATTTTTCCCTCACGAAAATTTCCCGCTATATACGGTAGTCAGTTTGTGTAGGTGTCTCTTCAGTGAAAATCACATAATTTAATTCGTGACTATACTGACCGTGGTGCATCGTATAAACTACATTTCTTACCTCTTTAGGCTATGATGAAGAGAAAAAAGTATTGTTGAAAAGAAACTTGACAAAAATTAAGCGATCATTTGCTGTACTCAAGCGACAAGTGCTGCAGATATTGAAGGAGAAGAACATTGATAGTGATGAGTTTGTTGACTATGTACTAGCACTGGTCCCTCCTGATTGCATACAAGAAGATGCTGAGGAAATCGGGGCAATCTTCAAAGCCATCTCCAGGAATTGTCTATGGAGCTACGATGACTATGAGCTTCTTAAAAATGTAGCTTATGATTTTGTCAAAGATGACACCGAGCAACTTGTCAAGAATTATGAAACCGAGTTAGGTAGCTTCTATGTCACTACCAAACTTGTCGAATTTATTGCTCTGTGTCAGGATGAGCCAGAAATCATCCACACTGATCCTGATGAATTACCATTAGCTTCCATTCCTGCAAGGTACAACAGTGAACATTACCAAAAGCTGACCCTCAAGATTGGTAGACAAGTCACTGATGAAACTCTCCAGTATGTTGATGACCTCTGGATAGATGTCTCGAAGTTCTTTCATTTGCCATCATTTACATCATTTCTGGACCACATTCTGGAGGGCTCACTGGTCATCACTTGGATCATCCCTTGGCACTTTGCAATGCAAATTCTTGTCAACTCCACAGGAAGTGAGGCTGAGGCTTTCTATCATACACACCAGATTGTTGAAGTCAACCTAGATGGAAAATGCTTGTATACATACCATTTTGATGCCACACCTGAGGTGGATCCCAAGGTATATCACTAGCTGTAGTTTATATAGGCTTAGTGAGAATATATTATACTGGTACTAAAACAGGCAAATCCTACAGACACTATGATATAGACAAGATTGTATTAGGAAGAGTATGCATATGTAGCTGTATACCCGTGCATAGGAGAGCCAAAGTCAAGTTGTGTGATAGTTGTGTCATGTTATGTAGTACAACTTATATACAGTTTGTACTTGTACAAATAATTGTCAAAACAAATTAGTATACTGCAGTTCTGCAAAGATGACAAACAGGACAGTGTAACTATACTATGTTTTTATAAGACCATGCACTTATATTTAATACATATTTCGTACCATATCATGCACACAATAACATAAGCGCAATACCATACTTGAGTTTTTTTCTCTTCCTAATACACTCAGCACTTCTTGACACTTGGCCCTCCCAAATCACATGGTAGGCCACAATTTGCTCGGGTTTTCAGACTACCTAATGTTCTAGCATTCACAATACCAAACTTTAGTACTTGGCATGCAGTTAGAATTTGGTAAACCAAAGCATGAGAGGCTTCTCTAGTTTGACATATGCATGCCAAAACTTTTTAAGATACCAACAATCATTTTTTGAGAATAAAATAGAAAGCATAATATCATTGCAGTAGAGGAGCATTGCTGCTATTGTGTGCTCATGATCATATGCACATGCATGCTAAATTAATTATCGCTGATCTTTGTGACCTTTATATTGACTTTTGAAATTTTGTACTTGAAGAAAAAGGAAGCAATTAAGCGCCTCCTTAAATTGATTTGCCTCTATGCATGGTAGTTATGCCCATGTGTGCTATCATACGTCTGTATAGTAGGAATGGGCCGACTGTCCCATAGACACAATACAAAATGTTGGCCACCATAAAAATCTAGTCAAACAGAATTAAGCCTTCAAAGTTGCTCAGAGGCTCTCAATGATAGATTACCAACTGCATGCAAGGCCTAAAACTCACAAAAACTTTCCTCAGCACTTGTAGAGAGCGCTAATAGGAAGCCACCATAGTGGCATTTTTGTTCTCCTAACTTAATACGTAGTTATACCTACTTCCTATAACTGAATTACTTAAATGAAGTAGTCATGTGACAAAACTGAGCCCCTGCGCCTTGTTCCAATACTTTTTACCGCATTGCCCATTCCTATACTACTTATATTTTTACTGCTTGTTATAATAATTATGCGTATAGCTTGCTTTGCTGGAAGCTTGTAAAGAAAGGGACATGAACGAAGTTTTGAAACTCCTGGGAAGGATTTCAGATTTTGACTATTCACAGGTACATGCAAAGCAATATTATTCTACAAGAATAAAATAACATTGAAAATGTAATGAGACACATGTAGGAATGGCCAAAATTAATCGTAATAAAGAAAGCTAACAAAATGAAATGCTGTTTGATTGGGTACAGAATTCTTTCTGCATGTGTGCTGCATATGTAACACTCTTTTTCCATGTCGAGTCCCTCATTTTGCATGCCCACAGGAAGAATTGTTACACAATCTAAGGGTCATTCCATCTTGTTAGCTTTCTTTTTACAATTTCCCCAAATTCCTGTGTCTTATTACATTTCCAATGTTTTTTTATTCTTGTTTTTGTTCTATTAATTTTTGCATAATTCAATGATTCAGAATCACATTTGCATGCATGAGTTTGCCTCTGTTACTCATTGTGTATCTGTCAGGCAGTCAACAGCTATGGCCACATACTCTGAGCTGTACCATGGCTAGATAATAATATTAGCTATATATGGCTGTAACTAATCATAAAAGATTACTTGCTAAATTCAGAAAACCATGACTCCATTAATTATCATATGTACGGTAGTACGTAAAGTAAGAATGGGCTGACTATCCCATAGACACATACAAAATTATATTGGCCGCTATAAAAATCTAGTCGAACAAAATTAAACCTTTAAAGTTGCTCAGAGGCTCTTACTGACAGATTAACAATTCCATGCAAGGCCTAAAACTCACAAAATCTTTTCTCAGCAATCGTATAGCCACCATAGTGCCATTTTTGTTCTTTAACGTACATAAGTAAGTACTTCCTAACTGACTTACTTGAAAAGGATTTCCAGAGATCCAGAATGTGTTGAGCCAACTTTGACAGCACAAAGTAATTAAGTTCTTTTAATGGGTACTACATTCCTTAATACTTGTTTCAATCTCAAATAGGCTAAAACAAAAACTAGAAAGCTTTGAAACTTAGTGTAGTAATGGCGGCCATATGAAGAAGTTGCTTTTTGTCCTGTATCTATAGCGACTCAATGAGAGACACAAAAAACAATGGCAAAAGCACATGAAGACAAGGAAATCAAGTTCATTCATTCAAGAATCAGCTTCTGAAAGTGAACAGTCTTTGAGAAAAGTCAAGCCATAATAGAAGAAGATGGAGAGAATTTGTTGTTTGCATGCATAGAGTATATTAATTTTTAGTTTGATACCTTTGCGATGGTTTTAGGCAATGTTTTTAGGCTTGCTAGAAGGAGAATAAGCTAAATAATAGCTTTGTATGTTTTTAGTGCCAAGCGCTCAGTTTTTGCAGATCATTAATTATGAGCATGAATATTTGTATTAAGCTAGTGGGCCATTTGTGCCATTCCTGCATGTGTACCCAGTATACTATACTGTACTGAGAATAGACTTAATTTTTAATATCATCAATGTCTCGTATATGTTAACTTAATTCCTACAATATGCAGTATGACAATACACCATTAGCAGTGGCATCACTAAGTCTACTTCAAGTGCTTCTCCTTTACCCAGTTGATGTCAATGGAAGAGATAAGGTACATTGTTTGTTAGCAAGACTGTGTTATAATAATTAGTGTTGTTCATGACTCCAAAAAATTTTTTTTCTACATTAAAAGAGATAGCAATGTAACTACAAAATTTTTTGTTACAAAAATTATGGTATTTTATATAGTGTTAAACACTGGTGTGAATGTGATTGCATAACCCATTGTGCATTATTATATATTTACTTTCCAATATTTCAGGATGGTTGGACAGCACTGATGTTGGCCAGTGATGAGGGAAGAACTGATGTTGTGGAACTACTGCTAAAACACCATGCTGATGTGAATGCAAGGAACAAGGTACATTAGATGTTAATTGATAAAGGAACAGTACGTGACCTTCACATATACTCCCTACAATAGTACAGGTATATATACATTCATGCCTTACTCTGTACGTGTGTTTTACTGCATCAGTTTTGGATTATGACATTTTCCTATATGTCAGTAGTATGTTTAGGATATATGACATGGATCTACAAATGTAAATCTTTTCATGTCCTCAAATAATTTCAGAATGGTACAACAGCACTGATGTTGGTCAGTTTTAATGGAAGAACTGATGTTGTGGAACTACTACTAAAATATCGTGCTGATGTCAATGCAAGGAATGAAGTGAGATTACACATTGATATACTGACCGTGACCTTTTACAGGCTTCCTACAGTTATTGTAAATCTGGAAATTTGCACGTGCTTATATATTCAAGTTTATTTTTCTGCGTCATCTTATTTTTCACAGAGTAGTGAAAGAAATAATTATGTATTTAAGGAACGGGTTGTCAATTTTGTTTACTTTTACATTTTCAATTTTACGGTAACCTCAGAACTGTGAAATATAAATGACAGCGTGACATTCACGTATGCAGTGCATTTTCTCTGCATATGCAGTTTTAGATAATGTCACAGATCAGTATATATAGTGTGTTTAGAATCATGACAAGAATCTACAAATAATGAACAGGATGGTAGGACAGCACTGATGTTTGCCAGTCAGGAAGGAAGAACTGATGTTGTGGAACTATTGCTAAAACACTATGCTGATGTAAATGCAAGGACAGAGGTATTATAGTTAGTGACACATTTATTTTTAAAGTTTCCCAGTCTAATATATACATGCATGATGTGGTTGTGTTCTTAGAATGGTGTGACATCACTGATGGTAGCCAGTGGGAAGGGAAGAACTGATGTTGTGGAACTACTTTTAAAACTCCATTCTGATGTGAATGCAAAAACAAAGGTTCGTTCTCAATAATTATTGTCCTATAGTGCCATATCACTATATATATATCATACGTACGGTAGTACGTATAGTAGGAATGGGCCGACTGTCCCATAGACACAATACAAAATGTTGGTCACCATAAAAATATAGTCAAACAAAATTAAGCCTTCAAACTTGCTCAGAGGCTCTAACTGGCAGATTACCAATCGCATGCAAGGCCTAAAGCTCATGCACAGAAACTTTCCTCAGCACTCGTAGAGAGAGTTAGTGGGAAGCCAAAACAGTGTCATTTTTGTTCTCCTAACGTACATACGTACGTACGTACTTTCTAACTGACTTACTTGAAAAGCATTTCCAGAAAACCAGAATGTGTTGAGCCAACTTTGACAGCACAAAGTAACTCCTTTTCATAGGTAGTACATTCCTTGATACTCGTTTACATCACAAATAAGCCTAAACAAAAACTAGAAAGCTTTGAAACTGAGAATATAAATTCACGTACTTCAATGTAGCCATGCGTAGGTAGAGTTCAAAGGTCATTAATTATCCACGTGGCATTTAATACGCATGCGCATTAGCTGCTCTAGCAGACAATATCTGCTACTCAGATAACTCAAGCTTTTTGTAAGGACTAACCAGTCTCTGATGGTCTCCTCACAGTAGTGTTAAAAAAAGTGAATGAACAAGTAGTAAAAATTTCAAAAAAATAAGCAGTGTAGGAATGGGCAGTGCTGTAAAAAGTATTGGGACAAGGAATGGTCTCAATTTCGGCACATGACTACTTCATTTTTTGTGCCCAAGTCTTGGCCAGTAATCTATATAGTCCTGACTGCAGTATTGCATTTTATCACATGATATAATGGTTAAAATTCCTGCCAATTTTATCACTTGGCTAAAAAGTAGAATAAAGTTTTGCTAAGCTATTCAAGTACAGATGACTCATTTACAACAATTAGCTACAATTAGTTAATAATTATTAACTAGAGAGATCAAAATAAAAATGAAGTAGTCATGTGCCGAAATTGAGACCATTCCTTGTCCCAATACTTTTTACAGCACTGCCCATTCCTACACTGCTTATTTTTTTGAAATTTTTACTACTTGTAGATATATTATTGGGCTACCTCATTTTGTGTTTATTATGCATGTGGATACATGTCGTCATGCACATCACAGCCAGTGCTTGATCACTTTCATTTAGCAAAGATTATACGTATAATTTCTCTCTCAATTATATATAATAATGTCTCCCCATCCGAGTGCATGTGTAGCCACTTAGTTTATCTCTCAGTACTATAGTGTTCAAAATTAATGTGCATGATTGTGCATATTTTAGGCTGGTATAACAGCACTGATGTTGGCCAGTCAGGAGGGAAGAACTGATGTTGTGGAACTATTGCTAACACACCATGCTGATGTGAATGCAAAGAAAGAGGTGAGATTATATAGATTATAGTTGTCACAAATAAACTAACTGTAATCTGATTGGTCAATTACATTTAGATCTCTATTGAGCTTGGAGACCTGCAAAGCTCAATAGAAAACTGCATGGAGGTCTTATAAGTGCCTGAGGCAAACTATTCAAACAATTACAGTAAACAATGAGCAGTATGTGCATGTCTTCTCTTTTTTTTTCTTGTTTAACCTTTGGATCAACTTTCAGTTGTGTAGTGATGTCTGAGGCAGCTATATGCTTATATTGACCTCTGAACTCATGCGTTTCAATCTGGCTGACAGTCTACAATAAGACCCCTAATTTCTTGGACAAATGGAAGCACGTAGTAAACTACGTATTCATAGCAGAAGCATGTCACAATGATGTTTTGTGGTCTATGAATATTGTTATCTCATGCGGCCACTACTGCACATGGTATTGGTGGTTACGTACACGTGGTCAATTTGCTAGCGCCGCCAAATGATGACGTCAAATGGGCAATTTTAATAAGCTGATTGACACTTTTTCTGATTTTCCAAGTTTGACATCTCCAAGGTGCAACGGTTTTTGGATTCTAGGTTCAAGATAAGTGTAGCTGTAGTATGCAGGAACTGGATTATACAAGCTGCAGATTCAAAAACATCAAGTACTGATTTGAACCATTTGTGAAGTTGATGAATATCATTAAATTTTTGTGAAGCCTTGAAATATCCCTAACAAAGATGGCTGCCTTTTCTTTACAACTGTAGCGCTTACAATAAAAACTTTAGTATGTTGTAGAACAAGTATAGGGCTACATTTCTATACCAGTTAGAGCTCTGTGGACCCTTCCTGGACCAAGTAAGTGCTCCTTGTTTACAGCGTTTTTTTCTGTTTTTGTGCAAGCTAGATTTCATTCATACTTTAGCTCTAGATTTGTTGCATTCAAATACTTACAGTTTTAGATGTATATATAGTCATAAAAGCAACAGTATGGGTCTCGTATATGCCCAGTACTAATTTGAACCATTTCAAAGTAGTCACCTTCGCGCTGAGGTAGCCATCAAAACAGCTTTAGTATGCAACTTTTTTGTCTTACTATGGGCTAAAATTTAGCATCAATCCAGAGCGCTTGACCTACTCTATTCAAATATCACGATGGTTTTAGCTGGTCCAGTTCTGAGTGTGAGCTAGAGCTGGTAGAAATAGCTGCTTGTTTACAGCTGCCCACGTGTAGGGCCACTCCCTATTGCCCTGTACAAACAGCAATGTCCAAGAAAATATATGTACTTCCGGGGGTCTTATTAAGCCTCGGCACGTGCGTAGCACGTGCAGAGGGTTACGGTAGTCGTTTTGTCTGTCTGTCTGTCTGTCTGTCCCATCGAAATCTCAAGAAAGACAGCTCTAGCGACAAAATTGATGGTACTTACGTTCATAACTCTGAATGATCTTGTAAAAATATATTTTTTGCTGTCCAAAACAGTGTAGTTCTTGAGTTTTGAGGCTTTTGTGCTTCTTTTGAGCGCTTAGCTTCGAGGCCACGCCTACTAATTTGGTGTGCGTTATCTAGAATTTGTGTTGCTGAGCCCGGTGCAATGCTGCATGGCTGGCTGTCTGCATGGCTGTCACGCTGCTTTCTATGTAAGCATATAGGGCATGCAAAGACTTTACACAAGCTAGATTATTATAGCTAATGCATCAGTGGTTACAGTACTAGTAGGCTCTAAGTCTTACTCAGTGAGGCCCAGCTCATCAGTGCACTGAGTTTGCAGCAGCTGACTGAGTATTCCAATGCATGTACATAACTGGAGCAGAGCTCATCTGGTTTATAGTCTGTGACATATGCTGCTTCACCACAGTTGTGTTAGCTATGCCGGCCACTAGATGCATCATCATTAGCCTGTAGTTTTGAAGTTTTCAGTGATATGAGTTATTATATTATGTTACACTCTTTTACACTGTGTATGCATATAAGTGTGCTAGCTAGTTGAGTGCGCCGAGGCTTATGCACCATCGGTGCCTTCATTGTAGACTGTGATCATAGCTGATTTTTTTTTGCCAAAGCATTGATATTATACTATGTATATATATATATATAGTATATAATATCTATATATGGCCAAAGTTTACTGCCAAGTTGGCCAAGCAGTTCGGCAAGCTTGCAATAAGAAAAGAAGACTTGAATTGCTAAAAGTATAACTCAAGTATATAACAGATGGTTTTTACCCAAGGCCTCTAAGTATAGTGTAGAGACCTTGCATGGCCATGGATTGAGTCGACCTTTAATATATATAAAGAAACAGTGACCTTTATACATATACACAGTATAATTTTATATGTTCTCAAAAATTTTAGGATGTTAGACAGCACTGATGAGATTAGTCTTAGATTACACATTGATAGAGAAACTGTTACAAAACACTCCTTACAATAGTACATAATATATATATGTCTACATTCATGCCTTACTCTATGTATTTACTACCGTGACTGTTTTGAGAATGTTATTCTCCCATAGATCTGTAGTGTGTTTATATGACATAACTACATTTATAAATTACATTGCCAATCTCTCCATCAATTCATTTTCTCAAATATTTCAGAATGACGGTTGGACAGCACTGGTGTCAGCTAGTGAGAATGGAAGAACTGATGTTGTGGAACTACTGCTAAAACACCATGCTGATGTGAATGCAAGGACAATGGTGAGATTATAAGCAAGTGCAGCATCTCTTCCTGCATGGGGTCCATGGCCACTGGTAGTGATAGAGTACTGTATACCTCTGGTTTACCTAAGCCATGCAGTATGTTAGTGGTAGGTGCATGGGATGAACAAAACAGGTATACATAGCCTGTGGTCTATTTTTAGGGAGTTGTCATGCATACTTTAGTTTGCTTCTGAAACTACATTTTTGTGATGTTTTCAAATATTTCAGAATGGTCAGACAGCACTGATGTCAGCCAGTTTTAAGGGAAGAACCAATGTTGTAAAACTACTTCTTACACACCATGCTGATGTAAATGCAAGGACAGAGGTAAGGTTACACATTAATAGAGAACCATGCAGTGACCTTTACATATACTACTCCCTAGAGTACATGTATACATTCATATCTTATTCTGTGTGATTTATACTGACACAGTTTTGGATGATGTCATTCTCCCCATAGATCAGTAGTGTGTTTAGGATAATATATTATGACATGGATCTACAAATCACAATGTAAAATTCTCCATGGATCAGTTCATATTTAGGGGTGCGGCGAATGTGCGGGCATAATTTCCGGAATAATAGTACCTTCGAGCATAATGGGGAATAATTGATTTTGGGAGGAATAAACGAGAGAAAATGTAGCTAGATTACGAAAAATCCCTCGTGCCTTGGCCTCACACCTCATAGACAGTCACAGACGGCTTCGAGTTTGTGTTCAGGTACAGTTAGCATCGTTTGTACAGACAGAGCGCTCTTCAAAGACGACCAAAGAGGGTGGGGCAAGGGCGTGGCAACTCAACTGTATGGGTCAAAGGTCATCTCAGACAAGGATGGCAGTGATCTGAGAGACTATCTGATGAATCAAGCGGTAAATCTGGCTATGAAGCCTTTGAAGCACAAAAAAAAGGACAGTTGTGACTCTACTGGATCAGAAATGATAATATTCACTTTAATTTGAAGTTGTGTGAGTCTCCAAAAATCAGGAATAATAATAGAAATTAAAAGAATAATAGGAAAATTTTCAGGAATAATGTGCTTATTTCAAGGCATTGCTAAATGGAATAATGCTCAAATTATTGAGCACATTAGCCTAAAGCCTATTCATATTCTCAAATATTTCAGAATGGTAGGACAGCACTGATGTTTGCTAGTCAGGAGGGAATAACGGATGTTGTGGAACTACTGCTAAAGCACCAGGCTGATGTGAATGCAAGGACAGAGGTGAGATTACTCATTAATTGATAGAAAAACAGAGACCTTTACATATATACATGTTCTCAAATATATCAGAATGGTTGGACAGCACTGATGTCAGCCAGTCAGGAGGGAAGAACTGATGTTATGGAACAACTGCTAAAGCATCATGCTGATGTTAATGCAAGGACAGAGGTGATTCTCTTGTATGCATGCATGCAATGTGATTATAAGGCTACATAAACATACAGCATCTCTTGATTCCTGTGGCCTACGGGAAGCTAGTGATGTATATAGACTATACTGTATCTCTAGTTTACCTAACTAGTGCAGGGTCTAATGTATTCACTACCAGTTGTGGTTTGCAAAAGGGACTTGCTGAGGGTTATGTACATGCACATTCTGCCTGCAATTCTTTGAGCAGAATAGGGCTTTTCATAGAGAAGCATAATTCCAGCAGAATAGGGTTATAATTACTGAGTTTTTTAGTCAAACTTAAAATATTATTCCTAATGGTAATATGTAAGAAAAACAGAAGTACTTTCATTATTAATTTTGTTACTAAAATTTACCAGTTACCTCCTTCATGAGTTTAATCAATCAAGATTGGTACAAGTAAAAAAAAAACATTGGAAATGTAATGACACACAGGAATGGCAAAATCGTAAAAAGAACGCAAACAAGATGGAATGGCTGTTAAGAGTGTGTGCAGAATTCTTCCTGTATGGGCTGCATTTAACAATCTCCTTATTGAGTCTCTCATTTTGCCCACAGGAAGAATTCCTTACACACTCT